>SKCR01054951.1:0-29347 GCA_019454045.1 Zanthoxylum bungeanum | reverse complement strand
ATACTGTTACCGAATAAACAACAAATGCGGGTTAATTGCAGCAGCTGAAGCAGCAATAGAAGCCATCCGGGTCAATAACAAATCTAATTAGATTAGATATAGTTCTAGCAGCTGAGCTAGGCGTCAGCACAGGCTAAAGAATTAATGGTCTCATCAACGATCCAGATATATACTTCGATATTCATCTGATTCGTTCGGATCATACATCGTGGCGATGTGATGATCGAATAAATCGCATAAAGATGCTATTCATAAAAATCCGCTGACGAAAGCTTTTCTCAGCAGTTTGAGCCAACCGTACATAGTTCGGGTGTAAGACACTCGAGTGACTGGCTATAGGCCAAGTGGGAGATTGTTGGACAATTATGACCCATAGCGTCACTATTTGCACAGATCATGGTGTTGTTGTACAAATTAACTATGTGACAAAGGAGATTGCACTCTTATCATTTGTGATTAGATCACCTAGATATATAAGTGATGAGAGGTCCCTATGATTTGTTCCTGGACGGAGAATGATATGAGACAGTATCAGTCCACGAAGGATAAATCATTAAATATCCCTAGTCAGAGTATTATCGAGATTGGACATCGATAAATACGTAAGAGACTAGTATTACACTTGTGCGCGTTTGTGAGGGCACAACGGCATAGTTCTCATATATTTGGGTATAGGATACTCATGCAAGTGTAATAGGAGGTTGTGTTTCACCGATGGTACGGGAAACAGCTTCGCTCTGGATTGACCCCCGCGGAATCCCATTGGTAGTATGACTATGTGTCTATTGGAGTCTGCAATCAGGGTAGGTGTATTTGGTCTTAACCTGAGACTTGCACCGCTAATACATACGACAATCAATGTACTTTAGTTGAGGTCGTCCAGGGCTTTAACCGGTTCTGTGTGTACGCCAATGCTGGGTATATTGAGAATCGTAGTGTGTTGGGTGTGATGTCAAGATGGAAGTGTCACTCCAGTCATATGGAGATGATGGTCACGTAGGATACGGTATTAGTGCTCTCAAATGCTCGAGCTATCGGGATATTATGACAAGGTCATGTATATCCGATTATAGAGACTAGTTACCAGACATCCGACATGTGTTTCTTACGGGGCAGACACAATTCCAGCCCCAGGCCTAGCACGTGATTATCCGATACTGGACAGAAATACGCAATACTACGGTATATACTACGCTTGATATAGATATAATATTCCTATAAGAATATTTCTGGAGAATTGGGTAGCCATGGCGCTTTGCTAGAAGCCAACCTTATCTTGTAAATCGGTATAAACGTAGTACGAGGTACTTACATGTTCGGATAGTCCGACGACCATATTTACTGCCAACATATCCGGAGATCTCACTGGTCGCTCCCCGAAGATTCACCGATGACGTATAACTCGCACTTTATTAATCTGGGATTAATTACAAGAGAGAGAAAATTAATCTGGGATTAATTACGGAGATATTTTATCTGGGATAAAATATTAACAAGAGAGAGAAAATTAATCTGGGATTAATTACGGAGATATTTTATCTGGGATAAAATATTAATTAGAAGAGAGAAAATTAATCTGGGATTAATTACGGAGATATTTTATCTGAGATAAAATATTATTTAAATGAGAGAGAAAGATTAATTTGGAATTAATCGATATAATAATATATTTGATATATTAGCGGAAATTGGATTTCGACGCAAAGTTAAAATTGGATTTTAATTTCGGGCAAGCGAATTAATTCGGAATTAATTCGCGATCGACTTTATAATTTTGCGAGGCATTATTATTTACGTCGCAACGGAAAATTCGTTAATTCGGAATTAACGGAACCGAACCCGAGCTTCGTCGCGTTGCCGCAATTGCCAATTTGAATTTCGAATTTAATATGTGGTAGGACCACACCACTAACATTATTTTATTATATAATGTTGTAGTGGTTGGCAAACTCCATGTATTGTGTTTTAAAAACACAAAACACAAAGTATTGGGTTTGGTAAACACTAAACACCAAGTCTTTGTTTAATTAAAAATAAAAGCCATTTTATTTTATTTAATTGGCTAATTCTTCTCTCTCTCACGTTTTTTGGAGAAGCTTTTTCCCCTCCTCTCTTTCTTCTCTCCATCTCACGGCTTTGAGCCATTTTCTTCTTCTTTTCTTTTCTTTCTTCCTCTCACGGGTTGGAGCCGATTTCTTCATCAATTTTTATGGTTTGACCGAATGAAGAAGAGGAATAAGGAAGATGATAAGTGCTAGCACACACTTGAGTTTTACAAAGGTGATAGGGAAGTGAGTTTGTGAGCTTGGAATCTCTTTGGAAAGCTTGAAGCTTGGAGCTTCAATGGAGTCTCACATGGCCGATTCTTGGAGGAAGTTTGGAGGCCAAAACCGAGCAGCCCCTTGGCTCAAAAGCTCACTGCCGAACTGCTTGGAGGAAGAGCAAGGCTTGTGTTCTTCTTTGCATCAAAACCGAATTCATTGTGAGTATGAATTCCGCCTTATTCCTTTGATGTATTCATGCGAATTTATGCTTGATTTGTTGATCTTGGGACCTATATTAGAAACCTACAGAAAGGTGCTAGCCTTGCTTGTGAGGAGATGTTCCAAAAACCATCACACTTTCTTCAATTTTGGCAACCAAAATGAAGAAGATGAAGACCAAAAAACTGCATGCAGTTTTCGGCCAAGTGAGAGAGAGAAGAGAGATTTTTCTTTTTGTTCTAATTGATTTTAGATACCAAAAATCAATTTATATTTATGCCATAATATTTATTAAATAATAATAAATCTATGACACAAGCCATGCAAAGGCTTAGAGTGTCAAACACTCAAATTCCATGCATAACATTAGAGTGTATTATACACTATCACCATGCAATGCATTATCAATAAAATAATACATTCAATGACATGTGTCAAGTGGGCCCCACACGTTTCCAAATGAAAGTGGGCCCACGTCCACTCACGCGTTCGGGTTCGATATTTCCGAAATACCGAACTTGCATCGCGACGTTAATTAAATCGAATTTAAATAATAATCGCGCCTAGCGAAATTATTATTTACGTCTCTAACGAATTAATTCTAAATTAACTCGTATGCCCGAATTAAAATCTAATTTTAATTTCGCGTCGAAATCGAATTTCAATTATTATATCGAATATAATAATCTTACTGATTAATTCCAAATTAATCGTTCTCTCTCTCTAAATAAGGCACTTTATCCGAGATAAAGTTTCTCCGCAATTAATCCAAGATTAATTAAGTTCGAATCAAATATCACAGGTGAATCTTCAGGAAGCGACCCAAGAGATCTCCGGATATGTTGGCAGTAAATACGGTCGTCGGATAATCCGAACACGCACGTACCTCGTACTACGTTCTTACCGATTCACAAGACAAGGTTGGCTTCTAGCAAAGCGCCATGCCTACCCAATTCTCCAGAAATATTCTTATAGGAATATAAGATCTATATCAAGCGTAGTATACCGTAGTATTGCGTACATCGATCCAGTATCGGATGATCACATGCTAGGCCTAGGGCTGGAGATGTGTCTGCCCCGTACGAAACATATATCGGACATCAAGCAACTAGTCTCTTTAAATCGGACAATCCTGACCTAGTCATATTGTCCCGACGGTTGCAACCTTTTATAGAGTACTAGTTCTGTGTCCTGCGTGATCATCACCTCCATATGTCTGAAGCGATACTTCCATCTTGACATCACATCCAGTACACTACGATTCTCGATAAACCCAGAAGAGGTGTACACAGAACCGGTTAAGGTCCCCAACCACCAAAACCAAAGTTTACCGATTGTCGCAAGTACTAGCGATGTAAGTCTCAGGTTAAGACCATATACACCTACCCTGATGCGGCCTCCCATAGACACCTAGACATACTACCAATGGGATTCCGCGGGGTCTATCCAGAGCGAAGCTGTTTTCCGTACCATCGGTAAAACACAACCTCCTATCGCACTTGCATAAGTATCCAATACTTAAATATATGAGAACTATGCCGTTGTGCCCTCACAACATGCACAAGCGCAATACTAGCCTATTCCGCATTATCGATGTCCAGTCTCGATAATACTACGGCTAGGGATATTTAATGATTAAACCTTTATGGATTGATACTGTCTCATATCATCTCAATCCAGTACTAATCATATGGACTTTCGCCATTTATATATCAAAGTAAATAATATTTACAAAATGGCAAAAGGCAATTTCATTATTACATAGTTAATTTTGTACAATAATACAATATCATTTACAAACAGTGACGCTATGGGACACAATGTCTAACACCAACTGCGCTGGTTCTTCAATTGAAGGCTTGATTCGATCTTTCTTTGGCAGTTCCAGGCTTTCCACTTGTGGTGTCGCTTTGAATCGGAATGGTTTGTCAAGGTAGTTGATACATTCCAGGATTTCAGCATCTAGCTCGTTGTCAGTCATGTTGGTGATGCAAGCTTCAAGTTTGTTCGTGAGAGTTGTATCAGTATCTTGAACGATACTTTCAACAACATCAATTCTGAAAACATTCTTCTTCCTTGTCATCGCTCAGGAATTTCATGGCTTTGAAAACATTGAAGGTAACTTCTTTGTACATCAATCACAGTTCGTCCTGTCGCCAAGAATGGACTTCCAAGGATGATAGGTGTAGGCACTACATTTTTTCTTATAAGTCCCGATGATGAGTCTCACATGGAGACACTACCTCTTTAAGTTGTGGAGGTCGCGGGAAACGGACGTCGAATGGAAGAGTCAGAAATTGACACCTTGTTGGATTTAATTCATTTGCTTAGCTTCGGGTTTGCTCGTTAAGCCTCTGTTTTAAACTTATCCTTAGCCCAAAACCCCCGCAAGTCACACACCAAGCCCATACATCACCAAACCACACACCAAGCCCACCAAAACAAACCAAATACACGCCCAAAGCCTCTAACCCCACGCCGACCTCCTTCCAAAATAAAAAAATCACACATTAAACACATGCTAAAATCAAGACAAATCACCTTCCCATATTAAAGAAATCAAATCAAATCAAATCAAACCAAATCACATCCCTAATTAAATATATTTTTAGCACACTAATTAAAATATCCCCTCATAATTACAAAATATTATTTCCCTATTCACATAAGGTAAACCCCAACCCTTGCCTATAAAAAGAAGCCTAAACCAAACCTTATTGGCCCTAGCTCATTCTCACGTCCCCTTTCAACTCTAAACCCTAAAAACAACACCAAAATCTGCACGGCATCACAGCCCTCATTCTTCACGCACAAACACACAGGCCATGCTCTCTCTCGGCAAAGACACCGCGCAGCCACTAAGAAAGACCCACCCCTCACTTTCCATCAAACAAGCCCCTCACAGCCGCACCTTCATCACGCCTTAACAAGCCCCCCTCACAGCTGCCCCTTCATCATGCCCTAACTACCTTCAAACAGCAACCAACACAGCCTTCACGCGCAAATCTTCAACAAACTCTCCAACGTGACCAGCTTTCCACCATAAACTATTCTGACCGAATAAACAAATTAACGAATAACAGCAAAGAATCTTAAGCCACCATCAGCATGAAGAGCAACGTAGAGCCAAAGGGACCATAATGTGAAGATACATGCAGCCTTGACCCAAAGACACGTAAACAAAGACACAGCCCACCCCACAAACACATGCAAGCCGCCACCTAGCAACCCCAATAACCATCGCAAAACAGTTCCCAAATTAGCCCCTAAACCGTTGCAATATAGTCCCCAAATCAGGCCTTAAACCACCGCAAAATAGCTAAAATCAGCCCCTAAACCACCGCATAAAAAATCCCCAAACTGCACCCCAAATACCACAAACAGTAACCAAAAGCAACAACCAGAAAACACAGCAAAAATAGAGGAAACAACAGCCCAAAACAACGAGGCGACAAAGGAGAAATAACGAACCAGTAAATCGGAAAAGTTGCGGAGCATTAACCCTTCTGAAAACCGCGTAGCGCACTTCCAAAAGACGACTTAAAAGGTTAGACCTTAGGGCACCCTTTTTATTTATTCTCCTATATTTTTTTATTTATCTTCTTATTTTACTTCGCATTAGTATTGTTGATTGGTGTATGCTATGACCATGGGATGAATGAAATATGTGTTATCTCTCGTGGTATATCGGATGGAAACCCAGTCGTAAATTCCGTAGCCGAATCTGAATGGATGGTAATGCGGTTTGTACTTTGGAAACAACTCCACGTACAACTTGAAAGACACACATATTTTGTTTCATCCAATCTATTGTTTATGCATGATTTAGTCGTTTAAGATGTTATTTATTTTTCTAAGCATGATTTAGTCGTTTAGTATGTTATTTATTTTTATGCATGATTTAGTTGGTTATTTCCAAGCATGATTAGTTATTTTTTTCGCATTAGGGATTTAATTTATGTTTATGTTTAGGTTGTTATTTACTTTTCGCTTTAATAATTCAATATGTTCATGAGATTGCGTGCTTGCTGTTATTTCCACTTATTTTATGCATGCAAACTTAGATATAGGTTATATGCAAACTTAAATGTAGGTTGTTGTTGCGTAGACTTGGTTAAATTATTGCACAAATATTTTCATTACAAGTGGCATAAGTAAGGGACCATTCCGAACCCAACGGTTTGAGGTATTCCCTTGCGATGGGTGAGTGCGGCCTTAAATCATTTTCCCACTTCACACTGGGTGGCGACTCCATTTTATTTCTCCAGTTTAGCTCCCCCGTGGGCTATTCTATACTCCCAACTAGGCCACGAGCCTAGAAAAACATCATCAAGTTCTGTGTCGGGCGACTCCACTAGGGATAGAGAATCGGCCCCGAAATAATGTCTTGTAATGATTGTGATTTGTGCTTTAGTTAACCGTGTCTACCGTGGGTTGAATGGGTTTAATCAAATGCATTATTAAGGCTCGGTGATGGTTGGGTGTCTTTCTTTATTCACTAGCTTTTTATAAGGAAAAGCTGTGAAGGCACCTAGATAATCATTTACTCGTAGCTTACTGTGACAGACTAATTTGGAGGACTTGTTGTTTATTCCTGTCACCAATAAGAAATCCATTTGACAGTCAATCACGCATCATAATTCTTTGGCACGTACCTTAGCGTATAAAAAAAGGTGGGCTCACTTGGTCGCTTGAACCCTTGAGTGGGGAGTCCTAGTTGTGGGCAATCCTTCGCTGGCGATAGCCTTTGTTTACACTCCTATAAGCCCACATGTGAACCGCCGTTGTATAATTAATAGAAATTATCTATTTATGCTTGCGTTTATGACCATTGTCATTTGGATTCAGATAGACTTTTTGTAATGAGGTATGGGCTTGTTCCATTGGGTTCGGAATGGTCCCTTACTTATGTCACTTGTGATGATATAATTTGTGCAATAAACTAACCGAATCTATTCATCATTCATGCTCAAGGGTACTTAGATCTAACATGCTTTCATCCAAATAATTTCACGCAATGTAACACAACAAGCCTATTGAACCATTAAATCAACATGTATAAATCATTACCCAAACGCATCATAAACCAAGACATGCATAATGAACAACCTAAACATGCTTTAACAAATAAATAACAAACTAAATTAAACCATGCTTTAAATAATAAACATATAACCTAAAGACTATAACATGCTCAAATACAAATTAGGATGAGATGAGATGCGTGTATCTTAAGTGGTACGTGGCATTGTATCCCGAGTGCAGACCATACTACCGTCCATCCGATATACCACAAAAGAGAACACATATCCCGCTCATCCAACAATCACATCATGCTTCAAACGACTATCATGCAATTATATATCAAAATAAATAAAACAACAATAAAGAAGATACGTAGAAAGGTGCCCTCAGGTCTAACCTCTTTTATCGTCTAAGAAAGGGCGTTACACGTCCGTTGGAAGGGTTAATGATTTGCTACTCTTTTAGTTCACCAACTCAATGACTTTCCTCACTGTTTAGCTGTTCGGGCTGCTGTTTCAAGTCCGTTTCGCAGCTGTTTCGCTGCTACCTTTCAGGTCACTGTCTTGATGGTTTAGCGGACTGTTTTGGGTCATTTTGGAGGCTTAGGGAGGTGCGTTTGTGGGGATTTTTTAGGGAAACTTTATGGAGGTTTTTGGGGGTTTTCTAGGTGATTTTAGGGCTATTTTGCTGGCTAAAGCCGCAGTAAGAACTGACCAGAATAGTGAGCAAAACTCAGCAGTTCACTGGTGCAGTGGGGTGTTTTGAGGGACTGTTTTGTGGGGTATTTGGACTGGTTTGGACTGCAGTTTTGGAAGGGTTCCAGGGGCAGTTTTTGTTACTGTTTTGGGCAATTTTAATGTAGATTTTTGGGACTGTGTCTCGGTAATTTGAGGGTGCAGGTTCTTGGCGTGGGGGGCTGTTTGTGGCGTGAAGGGCTGCTGTGAGTGGTGTGCAATGGCATGAATGTAGTTGGCAGGTAGTGCGCAGATATAGGCAAGGGCTGACAACGTCGTGTCTTGTGGCTAATGGCAAGTGGCGTTTTTGTGGTGAGTGAATGTGAGGGTAAGGTGGCGTGGAGTTGTTGAGATTAGCGTGAGGCTAGGGGGCTGTGACGAGCTTTTGCGTTGAGTTATGGGGCTTGTGAGGGCTGTGTACGTTTTGGTCACTTTCTATGTGTCGATTATGGGCGTGGATTTTTGAGTTAAGTGCGTGGAGGCTGAGAGGGGAGAGAAGGGAGCTTTGGGTGTTTTTCTTGTTTTTTTCGTGAGAATCAGCCAGCCAGGGTTTGAATGTGTGGGTTAAGGGTTCTTTTTATAGGCTAAGGGAGGGGATTTACCTTGTTGGGGAAGGAATAGGATTTGTGTATTAATTGGGGATATATTTTAATTTAGTATATGATAAGGAAATCTTTTAATTAGGGGAATTGATTTGATTTGTTCTTTTTAGTTAAAGATATGATTTATTTAATTTAGGAAGGTGATTTAATTTAATTTAGGAATGTGTTTTATTTAAATTAGGAATTTAATTTAATTTAATTTCAAGTTCAATTTAATTGGTGAATGTGATTTAATTTAATTTAAGTTTAATTTTAATTGGTTTTAATTATTTAATTTGTGAGATGTGTCTTAATGGGTTTGGTATGTTTTAAAACAGAGGTCCAACAAGCGAACCCGAAATGAAACAAGCGAGTTAACTCTGACAAAATGTTAAATTCCAACTTTACCCTTCCAACGTCCGTTTCCCGCGGCTTTCACAACTAAAGAGATAGTGTCTCCATACGAGACTCATCATCGGGCTGATATGCAAAAATACAATGCCTACACTGGTGTCTCATATGCTTTGAGCACATGGATTCACAATCAGGCCAATTCAAGTCATAGTCTTTGGACTGATATGAAGAACATCCTTTAGTATCTTAGAGATCTAAGGATGATGTCTTATACTATGGAGATGGAGAACTTGAAGTGACTGGAATCACTGTAGCAAGTTTCCTAACCGATAATAACGACTATAAGTCGCAAACGGTACTATACAGTTTGAATAACGGAACAGTGAGCTGGAAATCTTCCAAGCGAGATACTGTTACCGAATAAACAACAAATGCGGGTTATTGCTGCAGTTGAGGCAGCAATAGAAGCCATTTGGGTCGATAATAAATATAATTAGATTAGATATAGTTCTATTAGCATCTGAGCTAGGCTACAGCGCAGGCTAAAGAATTAATGGTCTCATCAACGATCCAAATACATACTTCGATATTCATCTGATTCGTTCAGATCATACATCGTGGCGATGTGATGATCGAATAAATGGCATCAGACGATAATCATGCAAATCCGCTGACAAAAGTCTTTTCTCAACAGTTTGAGCCAACCGTACATAGTTCGGGTGTCAGACACTCGAGTAGCTGGCTATAGGCCAAGTGGGAGATTGTTGGACAATTATTACCTATAGTGTCACTATTTGTACAGATCATGGTGTTGTTGTACAAATCAACTATGTGACAAAGGAGATTGCTCTCTTATCATTTGTGATTAGATCACCATGATGTATAAATGATAGGAGGTCCCTGTGATTTGTTCCTGGATTGAGAAGATATGAGACAGTATCAATCCACGAAGGATAAATCATTAAATATCCCTAGTCAGAGTATTATCGAGATTGGACATCGATAATGCGTAAAAGACTAGTATTACACTTGTCCGCATTGTGAGGGCACAAAGGCATATTTCTCATATATTGGGTATAGGATACTCATGGAAGTGTAATAGGAGGTTGTGTTTTACCGATGGTACGGGAAACAGCTTTGCTCTGGATATACCCCCTCGGAATTCCATTGGTAGTATGACTATGTGTCTATGGAAATTCGAAATCAGGGTAGGTGTATTTGGTCTTAACTTGAGACTTGCACCGCTAATACTTCCGACAATCAATATACATTGGTTTTGGTCATCCAGGGCTTTAACAGATTATGTGTAAGGCTCTGCTGGATATATTGAGAATCGTAGTGTGTTGGGTGTGATGTCAAGACGGAAGTATCACTCCAGTCATATGGAGATGATGATCGCGCATGGATACATAACGGGTTCTCTAAAGGGTTGCAACCATCGGGATAATATGACTTGGTCATGATTATCCAATAATAAAGAGACTAGTTGTTTGTGATCCGATATATGCTTCGTACGGGGCAGACACTGTACCAGCCCCAGGCCTTGCATGTGATCATCCGATACTGGATCGAAATACGCAGTACTACGTATACTATGCCTGATATAGATCGCTTATTCCTGTAAGCATGTTTCTAGAGAATTGGGTAGGCATGGCGCTGTGCTAGAAGCCAACCTTGTCTTGTAAATCGGTATAAACGTAGTACTAGGTACCTACGTGTTCGGATAGTCCGACGACCGGATTTACTGCCAACATATCCGATCTCATGGGTCGCTTCCCGACGATTCACCGATGACGTATGACTCGCACTTTATTAATCTGGGATTAATTAGACGAGAGAGAAAATTAATCTAGGATTAATTACGGAGATATTTTATCTGGGATAAAATATCAATTATAGAGAGATAACGATTAATTTGGAATTAATCAATAAATTAATATATTTGATATATTAAACGAAATTGGATTTCGACGTGCAATTGAAATTAGATGTTAATTCGGGCGAACGAGTTAATTTAGAATTAATTCGTTAGCGATGTGAATAGTGATTTCGCTAGGCATATTCATTTAATTACGTCGCATTGGAAAATTCGTTAATTTGGAATTAGCGAACCCTAGCCCGGGATTGTTTACGAGCGCATTCGCATTTTGAATTTGAGTGCGGCACGCAAGTCAAATCAAGCGTCAAATCGCTAGTCGCATCAAGCGTCAAATCATTAGTCACTTTGAGTGACGTGATAACTTGTCACTTGATTGATTGAGTGACGTGACTTGATGGGAGTGGTTGGCAAGCTTTAATGCCATTTGACTTTTTGGAAAAGTAATTGGTAATTCATTTAATTGATTTTGGAAAATTAATTAAATGTGTATTAGATACACTTTTGGCAACCAACACAAAATAACATTCTCTCTCTTTCTTCTTCATCTCTCTCTCTCACGCCCTTTGGGCTGTTATTGTTCTTCACTGGTTTGCTCACTATCGTGGACTATGAGGAAGAAATGTGGTGATTTTGTTGCAAAATCACAAGTGCTAGCACATATCGGAGTAGTCCGTAGGTGATAGGTAAACCCACCCGTGTGTTTAGAATCATCAACCAAAGCTTGGAGCTTGATGAAGGAGGATTAAAGCCGAAAATGGAGGACTGAAATTCTGCCACTGCCGTGACTTGAAGAAATGCAGAAAACGATTTTTGTTCATCACCTCACCGACTCAACCGATCATCGTGAGTATTTCGCAACTTCCTTTGATTGTATTCGCACATGTTTTATGCTTATTATTCGATCCTCGGGACCGTAGAACTCCAACAGGTCGCTCATGCTTATGCTGAGATATCACTTTCGTCAGTGAATCTGTAAGGTTATCATCTGAAATGATCTTTTCGATCTTGACATCGCCAAGATGTATGATCTGACGAATCAGATGAAACCATCGAAGTACATAATTGGATCATTGATGAGACCATAATTATTTAGCCTGTGATGTAGCCCAGCTCAGCTGCTAACAGAACTACTCCTAATATATTCCACTTTGTTGTTGAATCGGCAACAGTATCTTGCTTAGAAGATTTCTAGCTCACGGTTCCATTGTTCAAATAAAATATGTACCCTTATTGGGACTTACAGTCATCTTTATCAGTTTGGAAACTTGCAACGGTGATCCCAGTCACCTCAAGTTCTCCATCTCCATAAAATTTGAAGGCATCCTTAGTTCCTCTAAGATACTTAAGGATGTTCTTAACATCAATCCAGTGACCATCACCTGGATCGGCCTGATAGTGACTGCAGATGCTTAAAGCATATGAGACACCAGGTCGCGTACATATTATGGCATACATTATCGATTTGACTGCTTAAGGGAACGAGATCTGATTCATTAATGCATCTCTCTCATCTTTAGTTTCAGGACACTTGTCCTTAGATAGAGAGACGCTATGTTATACTGGAAGCAGCCCTTCTTCGCTGATCCATGTTGAATCTCTTCAACATTTTGTCAATGTATGAGTTCCCGGAGAGTGCCAACAACTTTTAGATCTATCATAGTAGATCTTTATTCCTTGAAAAAAGGTTGCCTCTCCCAGGAATTTCATGGAGAATTTTAATGAAAGCCAAGCTTTCACCGATTTTAGTATGGGAATGTAATTGCTAAGAAGCAATACATCATCAATGTATAGGACAATCATTGTCAGTGCACTCCCACTAACCTTCTTATATACACAAGAATCACCATCGTTTTAAATGAAACCATATACCATTATGATCTCATCAAAACGTTGGTTCCAAGAACTCAATGTTTGCTTCAATCCATAAATGGATCGATTTAACTTGCAAACCTTCTTTACATGTTTTGGCATGACAAAACCATCAAGGTGTTGTATATAAACATCCTCCAATAGGTTACAAGTAAGGAAAACAGTTTTGATGTCCATCTACCATATTTCATAATCGAAACATGCAGCTATAGCATGTTGGAATGTATGCCCTAGTGATACATTTGATGTAAACGGTTTTATGTGTTTTGAAATAATACGATACATTATTCATTTATCAAATTTCTTATTTAATTATTGCATATTATAAATAATCTAAAATACCAAAGATTACTTATGTGCCTTAAGACTTAGTGTATGAGTGTCATACAAAGAGGATTTAAGTCTGGAGTTAGTAATCTTAATAGTCCATAAAGCATAAAGAGCAACGAAGTGGGTACATTATTTGCGGTTTATCTATTGCTGCGGTCCATTCTATATTTGTATGACATCCTTGATTCGGGATCGTCCATGTAGAGACATGAGAATGAAGACACCTTGTATGATGCGATCATATAGGACATGACCCAGATGGAAATGACATTCTTATAATATCTGTTAAACTAAGAAAGTCATTTTGATCTACTAGATGGTCATATATGGATTGATCTTAATCCTGAGTGTACTACGAAGTCCTGCATGTGAGGCCATGGCTTTTGATTTACAACAGTGAGGTTGGTGTAGCAGTCCCGACCAATGGCTACGTACTTTGGGGGCATGGTTTGTTGTGTAGCTGGGAACGTTTTAGAAAGAAATGGAGTCCACTCCTTCTTGCGAGAAGTAGAGGAGTATCTGTTGGATAATTATGACCCATAGCGTCACTATTTGTACAGATCATAGTGTTGTTGTACAAATTAACTATGTGACAAAGGAGATTGCACTCTTATCATTTGTGATTAGATCACCTAGATGTATAAATGATAGGAGGTCCCTATGATTTGTTCTTGGACGGAGAATGATATGAGACAGTATCAGTCCACGAAGGATAAATCATTAATATCCCTAGTCAGAGCATTGTCGAGATTGGACATCGATAAATGTGTAAAAGACTAGTATTACACTTGTGCGTATTGTGAGGGCACAACGACATAGTTCTCATATATTTGAGTATAGGATACTCATGCAAGTGTAATATAAGGTTGTGTTTTACTGATGGTACGGGAAACAGCTTCACTCTGGATAGACCCCATCAGAATTCCATTGGTTGTATGACTATGTGTATATGGAAGTCCGAAATCAGGGTAGGTGTATTTGGTCTTAACCTGAGACTTGCACCGCTAATACATGCGACAATCAATATACTTTGGTTGAGGTCGTCTAGGCTTTAACCGGTTTTCTGTGTACGCCGATTCTGGGTATATCGAGAATCGTAGTGTGTTATGTGTGATGTCAAGATGGAAGTGTCACTCCAATCATATGGAGATGATGGTCACGTAGGATACAGGACTGGTTCTCTTTAGTGCTACAGCCATCGGGATAATATGACTTGGTCATAGTTATCCGATTTAGAGACTAGTTACCAGAGATCCGACATGTGCTTCGTACGGGGCAGACACAATTCTAGCCCCAGGCCTAGCACGTGATCATTCGATACTGGACAGAAATATGCAATACTACGGTATATTACGCTTGATACAGATCATTTATTCCTGTAATGCTATTTCTGGAGAATTAGGAAGGCATGGCGCTTTGCTAGAGGCCAACCTTGTCTTGTAAATCAGTATAAACATAGTATGAGGTACTTACGTGTTCGGATAGTCCGACGACCGAATTTACTGCCAACATATCTTGGGATCTCATGGGTCGCTTCCCAAAGATTCACCGATGACGTATAACTCGCACTCTAAATTAATCTAGGATTAATTAGAAGAGAGCGAAAATTAATCTGGGATTAATTGCGGAGATATTTTATTTGGATAAAATATCAATTAAAGAGAGATAACGATTAATTTGGAATTAATCGATAAATTAATATATTTGATATATTAAACGAAATTGGATTTCGAAGCGGAATTAAAATTAGATTTTAATTCGAGCGAACGAATTAATTTAGAATTAATTCGTCAGCGATGTGAATAGGGATTCAACAACTCTCCAAGAGTGTCGTCAGTGTCCATCAACTTATAGTTGATGATGATTTTGTTTCCAAGTATCGGTAGCGATTGTAATAGCATATCAATCGTCAACTCTGCCTCCAAGACAATGCCCATCTTGGCTAACTCATCTATGTCAGCGATCATTTGAGTCCCGTGGGCCTCAACTGATGCGCCGTCTGTCATCCGGGAGCGGAAGAGTTTCCTTACTAGCTCGTACCTCTCCATCCGCTTGTTGGTGCGGTGGAGATCACGCAATCTTGCCATCATGTTATAGGGATCCAAGTCCCTGTTCTGGCGTCTGAAAGGCTGGGTCATTGCAGCTAGCATAACTGACTGAGCTTGGTCACAATCGTCACTATGAGTCTTCCATAACTCTAGCTCCAGTGGCTCAGTGGGTTTAGGCGGGAGAGGTCTCTGAATAGTATAGAGCACCTCTCAGCCCCAAGCACTATCTTGAGGTTCATTTCCCAGTCGGCAAAGTTTGTCCCTTTGAAGACATTATCGCCCATGATTATGTGTCGCGGACATTACCCTTGCTAGTCATCTTGACAACTATAGTCCAACTATAAAGTCAACGATGTTATGGGTACAGTCAAACTGTTACAAGCAAAATAACAATATATTAGTCCAACTAATTATTAAAATATTGACGAAATAATTTTGAAAGACGCGTAAGGCTAAGTATCTGAACGAAATTGCAAATTCAATAATAGCCTCCCACTATTTTCTTCAAGTCTCTAACCCTCTTGTGGAGAACTCGGGAAATCGCATTTCCTAGTGGGCTAGGATCCCGTTAATAACACACAACCTTGACTTTGGCCAATAAAAGCTGTATGCTATTTAACTTAGGTAGATCTCTATGATCAATTGGATCTCATCCAATTCCTAGATCCGGTTAGGTGGACATCCAAGTCCGAAACATATGTATAATGTCAATGTATCCATTACATTTTCCTACCCTATCCTCCGAATCATCTAGGCCTTGGCTTTGGCCAAAAACAACCTAATGATTCCAGTTAAGCGGGACCCATTGACGAGGAAAGTTTCGTAATCAAAGTCATTGGACAAAAAGTGATCTTGACTTTGGTCAATAAAAATCACGATTTGGACAAGACACCGATATGCACAAAACTCTCATGATTCTGTTGGAGTTTAAATCAAGTCCCAAGGATCACAAAACATGCATAAAAACGACATATGAACACATCAAAGGAGGTGGCGGAATCAACTCACATTGAATTCGGTTTTGATGTTTGAAGAACAAGGTACGTTTTTAAGCTCCCTCCAAGCTCGGCAATGGCTTCCAAATGCAGTGGGCTGTGCGATTTGGACTGGTTTGGCTTCCTCCATGTTCGGCCATGCATGAACTCCATTGAAGCTCAAAGCTTCAAGCTTCCATGCTCACAAACTCACTTCCCTATCACCTTTGTATCACTCAAGGTGTGTGCTAGCACTAAGTTTTGCAACAAAAACGTCACCTTCCTTCTCCATTTGCTCGGCAGAAAACAGAACAAGAAGAAGAAGAAGACTGTTGCCAAAACCGTGAAGAAGAGAAAGAGAAAAGGGAGGGAAAGAGAAAGGACCGTATGTCCTTTGCATGTGAGAGAGAGTGATAAGTTAGAAATAAAAAATGTAAAAAGGTTTATATAATTTCCAAATTAATATATAATAAACCATTTACTTTTTCTATTTAAAATTAAAAGCAAAAGCTTTCAATCAACTTATTACCCATCATTTCTACTTTTACTTTAAGTCACATCACATCTATTCACTTTAATAAAGTGACATATTGTCAAGTCATATCACTCAAAGTGACAATTGATTTGACGATTGACGCGACTAGCGATTTGACGCTTGATGTGACTCGCGTGCCGCGTTCGAATTCGAAATGCGAATGCGCTCGCAATCACTCTCGGGCTCGGGTTCGCTAATTCCAAATTAACGAATTTTCCGTCGCGTCGTAATTATGTGATTACGCCTAGCGAATTCACTATTCACGTCGCTAACGAATTAATTCTAAATTAATTCGTTTGCCCGAATTAAAATCTAATTTTAATTCCGCGTCAAAATCCAATTTCGATTAATATATCGAATATATTAATTTTACCGATTAATTCCAAATTAAGCGTTCTCTCTCTTTAATTAATATTTTATCCCAGATAAAATATCTCCGCAATTAATCCCAGATTAATTTTCTCTCTCATCAAATTAATCCCAGATTAATTCTATCTCTCTCTTCTAATTAATCCCAGATTAATCAAAGTGCGAGTAATACGTCATCGGTGAATCTTCGGGAACCGACCCATGAGATCTCCGGATATGTTGGCAGTAAATACGGTCGTCGGACTATCCGAACACGTAAGTACCTCGTACTACGTTTATACCGATTTACAAGACAAGGTTAGCCTCTAGCAAAACGCCATGCCTACCCAATTCTCCAGAAATATTCTTACAGGAATATATAGATCTGTATCAAGCGTAGTATACCGTAGTATTGTGTATATAGTATGCGTGTATTCGGCCAGTATCGGATAATCACGTGCTAGGGCTGGGGCTGGATAAGTGTCTGCCCCGTCCGAAGCACATGTCGGATGTCTGGTAACATAGTCTCTATAATCGGATATACATGACCTGGTCACAATATCCCGATTGGTTGCGCACACTCAAGAGCACTAGTACCGTATCCTGCGTGACATCAACTCCAATATGACTGAAGTGACACTTCCGTCTCGACATCACACCCAATACACTACGACTCTCTGATAAACCCAGAAGCGGTGTACACAGAACCGGTTAAAGCCCTGTACCACCAAGACCAAAGTCTACCGATTATCGCAAGTATTAGCGATGCAAGTCTCAGGTTAAGGCTATACACACCTACCTCGATTTCGGCCTCCCATAGACACATAGTCATAATACCAATGGGATTCCGAGGGGTCTATCCAGAGCGAAGCTGTTTCCCGTACCATCGGTGAAACACAACCTCCTATCGCACTTGCATAAGTATCCAATACTTATATATATGAGAACTATGCCGTTGTGCCCTCACAACACGCACAAGTGCAATACTAGCCTATTCCGCATTATCGATGTCCAGTCTCGATAATACTTCGGCTAGGGATATTTAATGATTAATCCTTCGGGGATTGATACTGTCTCATATCATCTCAATCCAGGAACTAATCATATGGACCTCTCTTCATTATATATCTATGGTGATCTAATCACAAATGATGAGAGTGCAATTTCCTTGTCACATAGTTAATTTGTACAACAACACCATGATCTGTACAAATAGTGACGCTATGGGTCATATTATCCAACAATCTCCCACTTGGCACATAGCCAGTCACTCGAGTGTCTAACACCCCGAACTATGTACAATTCGCTCAAATTACTGAGGAAGGTTTTCGTCAGCGGATTTGCTTAATTATCGTCTGACGCGATTTACACGATCATCACATCGCCACGATGTATGATCCGAACGAATCAGATGATATAGAAGTATATATCTGGATCGTCGATGAGACCTTTAATTCTTTAGCCTGTGCTGACGCCTAGCTCAGCTGCTAACAGAACATATCTAATCTAATTAGATTTATTATCGATCCAAATGGCTTCTATTGCTGCCTCAGCTGCAGCAATAATCCGTATTTGTTGTTAATTCGGCAACAGTTATCTTGCTCGGAAGATTTCCAGCTCACTGTCCCAGTGTTCAAACTTTATAGTACCGTAATATTTACCGGTTTGGAAACTTGCAGCAGTGATCCCAGTCACTTCAAGTTCTCCATCTCCATAGTTTAAGACAACATCTTTAGTTCTCTCAGATACTAACAGATGTTCTTAATCTTCAATCCAGTGACTATCACTTGGATTGACCCGATTGTGACTCCATATGCTCAAAGCGTATGAGACACCAATACAAGTACATTTTAAATGTACAATTTCTCAGAGAGTGTTACCAACTCCAAATCTAGCCCAGTAGATCTTTATTCCTTGAATAAAGGTTGTTACTCTCAGAATTTATACGGAGAATTTCTTATGAAAGCCAAGCTTATTCATCACCGATTGTTTTATGGGAATTTCATTCAGTCAGTGCCCTCTCCCACTAACCTCCTTATATACACAAGAATTATTTCGTTTTGAGTCAAATCATAAACTATTTTGATTATTTCAAAACGTCAGTTCCAAGAACCTTATGCTTGCTTCAATCCAAACATATTGATATACATGGAATCCATTTCGGACTCATGACACTTTGTCATAATATGGAGTCGATACCTCGTATCACTTCCTTTGTTCTTGTGTATTCGAAGATTAATGGTATAGTTTCATCCTTGATGAACTATATATGTTCCATTAAGATTCAGTGCCTAGAACAGTATTACTCTGATTTTCATCGAGTTATACTATCCTCCCACTTACCACTGCATATCGGTATTCCTCTCAGGAAAACCGCATGGAGAGCAACAATCTAATTGTTCTCTAGTGAGGTGTTAAGTACAATACTTATGGTTCCCTATGATGACCTACAATTGGCACTTATCATATTTGGGTTTAGTTCGGTATCATCCAAACATATGCCTAGCATGCCCAAATTGTCAGGAATGAGAAACCATTTCTTTCCCGTTCATATCTATATGATATCTGTCAAACAGATTTATATGGAACCTTATTCTAAATAAGTTTTGCACTGTTAGTACATATCCTATTGAAGGAAATGGTAGCTTAAAGCGACTCGTGATTAACCTTATTATGTCTAACAAAATTCGGTTAATCCTGTTCGGACACACCGTCAAAATGACGTGTTCCAAGAGGAGTCCTCATTGAAAGAATACTATACTCTTTCAAGTATACGAGAAACTTACTGCTAAAGTATTTTCCATTACGGTCTTACCGTGGCGGAATAATGCTATAGCCGATCTGTTTATGTATTTCGTGTCGAAACTTTAAAGTTTCTGATTTGTGTTCTTCAAAAGAAACACATAACCATAACGTGATGCCACATCCGTTAAGGTCACGAAATATTCATGTTCACATCTAGCCTAGCTAGATATGGGCCCACTAACTTCACCATGAATAGGGCTAATAGATCGGTGGCACTTACACTATTACCAAAGTAAATAGTATTTTAGGTACTTTACCTAATAAAAACTAGATTCGCAGACCTTATTTGAATAGTCAAATCAGTCCTAGTATCCACTCTTCAAAAGTGTGGATATACGAGTCTCGTTAAATTGTGTCCGAGACAACAATGCCACGAATAAGTCTCTATTGATCAAATCAATTAAGCTATTTATTTGTCAATTTATATGTTTGAGATTTTAATTATATATTCAAAATATAAATTCTGTTATTCACATCTAATGTGTTTATCTCAGTATCATCTTTATATAATAAAACACTCAGTGTTCTATAATATAAAGGTTTTATCCGCAACGGATTAAACACTGATAAAGAGATAATGTCTCTAGTCAAACTAGTTACATTATAACAGTTCCTAATTCAAGCATATACCTAAGGGTAGTTCCTAAACTTAGGTATCTACGGTCGAAACAGCGACTTTCGTCCCGTTTCCGATTCGCAGAGCAATCTCAGCTTGAAGTCAGTATCCTGCTCAAAGCAGATTCTGAATATCAACACATATATTTTATGTACCACACTAAGTATTTAAAATCTAATTTCAATACTAGCTGTGAACATAACTAAGACAAACATATTTTAAAGTTAGAGCCTCGCCCTTTCTTTAATTCCTTGTGTCTTCCATATCCAAATGGTAGTCACTTTGGGATATGTCAATTATCCTTTTCAATATTTTAGGAAACTTAGGCCAAGCCTTGGGTTTTTAGAATATTGAAAGGAATGTGCACCTCGTGCTACATGCCCAATTGCAAACTTTGACTTTACATGAATAGTCAATTAATTCTCCAAGAATTATAAATTGCAATTTTAATACTTCTTAAATCCAAAATTAGATTTATGACAAGTATATAAATTAAGCATTAAAGTCATCATAACAAAAATCTTCCAAAGATTTTATGCTCTACTTATCTTGCTTAATTTTGGGCTAAGGTATAATAAGTTATTTTATCAATAAAGTAACCTATTATTTATTCCCAATTTGAAAATTAAATCATTTAAAATATTTTAATCCTAGATTATATTTTAAATATCCAACTTTTCAATTTTATCTTGATTACAATAGTCCAACTATTAATCAACGATAAGTGGTACTTTATATATTATAATGATTATAATAGTCCAACTATATAATCAAATATAATCCAAATTAATTAACCTCAATTACATTGATTACTATAATCCAATTATAAAATCAACTGTAAACTGAAATTAATTAATTCAAATATATTGATTAATATAATCCAATTATATATAATCAAGTATAATACAGTCCAACTGTTTTATTAAAACAACAATTTAAATAGTCTAACTAACATTATTCTAATGACGAAATAATTTAATGAGCGCATATGGCGAGTAATTGAACGAGTATTGCAAATTCAATTCTTGCCTCCCACTATTTTTCGTCGAGCCTCTAACCCTCTGTCGAGTACTCGGGAAACCGTGTTTCCTAGTGGGCTAGGATCCCGTTAAATATCACACAATCTTGACTTTGGCCAACAATTGTATGATAATTAACTAGGTAGATCTCGAAGATCAATTGGATCTCATCCAACTCCTAGATCCAGTAGGTGGACATCCAAGTCCCAAACATATATCTTATATATGCCTATACATCGAATGTATACCCTAACCTATTTCCTCTGAATCAACTAGGCCTTGGCTTTGGCACAACAAACCTAATGATTCCAGTCAAGCGCGGACCCATTGACATGGAAGCTTCGTAATCAATGTCAATGGACAAGAAGTGGTCTTGACTTTGGCCAACAAACCACAACTTGGACACGACACCGATATGGAACAAAGCCTCGTGATTAAAACACATCTTTGATGGACAAGGGCTTGACTTTGGCCAACAACCCCTGCCAATCTCGGATCTTGAGTAAGAATCACTCAATGGAAGGAAAAACGCATGATATTTAACGAGGGTTTTTCGTGCAAATTGGCTACCAATTTAATTATCTTTGTTAAGGTCTCATCATCATACACCCTTAAGCATGCATTCTAAACACATAATAAAAGCGAGTATGAAATAAAATAATAATGATATGCGGATGGATATTTTACATTGATCCTAGATCAAATCTCTCACTTTCTCTCTCCCGCTAGCACTTGTATTACTTCTACCCGTTACACTACACTTCTAAAGAAACCTCTTTTACATGGAGGGGAATAGGTGAGAAGAGAATACAAAGAAATAGGAGATAAGGCTGGACACGCAGGTCCAATTTAATAAATCAAATTTATTACAATTTCCAAAATCGCCCAACCCGACTAATATCCATCCGATATACATTATTCAAACATCACAACCATGTATTCATACAAGCATGTTATCAATCAATCAATCAAATTAATTAATCTTGATTATTAGTGATCATCCAATGTTCAAACAAAGATTTGATTTTTGTTCGAGTCAAACTCGTATTGCAAACACGTACTCAAAGTACAATTTCTACGAATTAAATTAAATTACATAATTAAATCCAATTTAATACGTATTTAATTCTAATTCATTATTTAATTCTAAATTAAATATTACACTCTTATTAACGAACCTTTACGACTTAAATTCCAAATTTAATCGCAACGGGTCTCAAAGCCCGATTAACATCTAATGTTATTTAATTAAAGTCCAATGGGCTTTTAATTAATTTCTATAGGCGTGGACTTTGGTCAACTCGGGTCAAACCGAACAACCAAAATCCAATCCGGAGTTACCCCATAAGCCTTCAAATTAATTTTGGCCCATTAGGCCCAATTAAATAATTAAGGTCCATTAAGTCATAATTGGACCTTTTGGATTCGGTTTTGGGCCTAATTGGATCCAACCAATTTTGCCTAAACCCAACTTTGTTACAACAAAGCCCAAAAGCCCAATTACAACCTAACAAGCCCAATTTCCAATTAAGCCCAAATTAATTAACTTATAAAATTCCAAATTTCCCAATTAATTAACCTAAGTGTAATACACAATCAATTACCCAATTAACATTTCTAAAATATCAATTAGCCTAATTAATCATGCACTTTAACAACCAAATAGTGTCCAACACAATTCAATTAAAATCAAACCCAATTAACATGCTTCAAGTCTCGGCAATTAGGGGTTTTTCAATTCGATTCGGTTTCAATCCAATTGAGTCCACAATCTTAATTTCCCAAATCAATTCAATTCATCCAATGAATTAAAACAACAAATCACAAAGAATTTCATGTTCTTTAAAATCGGCCAAGCCACTTTAAAAGGGAAAAATGTTCCAAATCAAAATTCAATCCAATTGAACTTCAAAACAACATTAACCAATTGTTTTAAGTCATCCAATGATCAAACAAAACAAAATTACCAAGACATTAGGGTTATTCAATTTTCGGCCAAGCCTCCAATTTGGGGAAAATTGAATCCAATCCAATTTCATGAAATTGATCACACACAATCTCAATTAAACATGTTCTAAGCATACTTAAACATCCAATTCAATTAAAACATGCTCAAACACATTTTACCCAATTTCAAGTTTCATGTCAACCTAAGAATTGGGGAAAATTGATCTAATCCAATTTTCTTGAAATTGATCATGCAAACTTCAATTCAACCTCATTCAAGCATATTCATCAAACAATTCAACCAAATCATGCCTAAATCGAGTTTACCCAAATTAAAGTTTTGACCAAAATAAGCAAATTGGGGAAAATCAATCCAATGAATTATTTATCAAATTGATTACATATAACTTAAATTAGATCATATCTAAGCATTCTTGAACAATCAATTTGTCAGAATCAAGCTAAAATCAAAAAGCCCCAAATTTACTCAAGAACCCTAATTCGGTTTTATGCATCAATTAGCTCAAGATACCATTGTTGGAGTTAAATCAAGTCCCAAGGATCACAAAACATGCATAAAAACGACATATGAACACATCAAAGGAGGTGGCGGAATCAACTCACATTGAATTCGGTTTTGATGTTGAAGAACAAGGTGCGTTTTTAAGCTCCCTCCTCAAGCTCGGCAATGGCTTCCAAATGCAGTGGGCTGTGCGATTGGACTGGTTTGGCTTCCCTCCATGTTCGGCCATGCGAACTCCATTGAAGCTCAAGCTTCAAGCTTCCATGCTCACAAACTCACTTCCCTATCACCTTTGTATCACTCAGGTGTGTGCTAGCACTAAGTTTTCAACAAAACGTCCCTTCCTTCTCCATTTGCTCGGCAGAAACAGAACAAGAAAAGAAAGACTGTTGCCAAACCGTGAAGAAGAGAAAGAAGAAAAGGGAGGGAAAGAGAAAGGACCGTATGTCCTTTGCATGTGAGAGAGAGAGTGATAAGTTAGAAAATAAAAATGTAAAAAGGTTTTATATAATTTCCAAAATTATATATATAAAACCATTACTTTTCTATTTAAAATTAAAGCAAAAGCTTTCAATCAACTTATTACCCATCATTTCTACTTTTTACTTTAAGTCACATCACATCTATTCACTTTAATAAAGTGACATATTGTCAAGTCATATCACTCAAAGTGACAATTGATTTGACGATTGACGCGACTAGCGATTTGACGCTTGATGTGACTCGCGTGCCGCGTTCGAATTCGAAATGCGAATGCGCTCGCAATCACTCTCGGGCTCGGTTCGCTAATTCCAAATTAACGAATTTTCCGTCGCGTCGTAATTAAGTGATTACGCCTAGCGAATTCACTATTCACGTCGCTAACGAATTAATTCTAAATTAATTCGTTCGCCCGAATTAAAATCTAATTTTAATTCCGCGTCAAATCCAATTTCGATTAATATATCGAATATATTATTTTACCGATTAATTCCAAATTAATCGTTCTCTCTCTTTAATTATATTTTATCCCAGATAAAATATCTCCGCAATTAATCCCAGATTAATTTTCTCTCTCATCGAATTAATCCCAGATTAATTCTATCTCTCTCTTCTAATTAATCCCAGATTAATCAAAGTGCGAGTAATACGTCATCGGTGAATCTTCGGGAACCGACCCATGAGATCTCCGGATATGTTGGCAGTAAATACGGTCGTCGGACTATCCGAACACGTAAGTACCTCGTACTACGTTTATACCGATTTACAAGACAAGGTTAGCCTCTAGCAAAACGCCATGCCTACCCAATTCTCCAGAAATATTCTTACAGGAATATATAGATCTGTATCAAGCGTAGTATACCGTAGTATTGTGTATATCGGCCCAGTATCGGATAATCACGTGCTAGGGCTGGGGCTGGATAAGTGTCTGCCCCGTCCGAAGCACATGTCGGATGTCTGGTAACATAGTCTCTATAATCGGATATACATGACCTGGTCACAATATCCCGATTGGTTGCGCAACACTCAAGAGCACTAGTACCGTATCCTGCTGCGACATCAACTCCAATATGACTGAAGTGACACTTCCGTCTCGACATCACACCCAATACACTACGACTCTCTGATAAACCCAGAAGCGGTGTACACAGAACCGGTTAAAGCCCTGTACCACCAAGACCAAAGTCTACCGATTATCGCAAGTATTAGCGATGCAAGTCTCAGGTTAAGACTATACACACCTACCTCGATTTCGGCCTCCCATAGACACATAGTCATAATACCAATGGGATTCCGAGGGGTCTATCCAGAGCGAAGCTGTTTCCCGTACCATCGGTGAAACACAACCTCCTATCGCACTTGCATAAGTATCCAATACTTATATATATGAGAACTATGCCGTTGTGCCCTCACAACACGCACAAGTGCAATACTAGCCTATTCCGCATTATCGATGTCCAGTCTCGATAATACTTCGGCTAGGGATATTTAATGATTAATCCTTCGGGGATTGATACTGTCTCATATCATCTCAATCCAGGAACTAATCATATGGACCTCTCTTCATTTATATATCTATGGTGATCTAATCACAAATGATGAGAGTGCAATTTCCTTGTCACATAGTTAATTTGTACAACAACACCATGATCTGTACAAATAGTGACGCTATGGGTCATATTATCCAACAATTCAAGTACATCCTTGATTGACAAAGGTCTTGACTTTGGCCAAACAACCAATGCCAACTTCGATCTCTGAACAAGAATCATTCAATGGAAGGATAATTTGCTTAATATAATTGAGGGATTTTCGCGTAATTGGCAACCATTTATTTATCTTTGTTAGGTCTCTCATCATACAACCCTTAAGCATGCTTCTAAAACATAATAAAGCGCGTAAAGTAAATTAATAGTGATATGCGGAGGATATATAAACAACTTGTTCCTAGAACAAATCACTCACTTCCCCTCCCCTGAGAGCACTATTCTACTTCTACCCATTTACATAATACAATAAGAGAAACCTCATTTACATTGAGGGGATTAGGTGAAAGAGAATACAAAGAGATCAGAGATAAGGATGGACACGCAGGTCCAATTTATAAATTCCAAATTACAATAATTTCTACAATTACCAATTTCCCTTCTAATATCCATCCGATATACACTATTCATTCATCACATACATATATTTTCAAACAAGACATGCTTTTTACAACCAATCTAATCCAATTAATTAGTCTATGTTTAAGTGATCATCCAATGTCAAACAACGGTTGATTTTGCGCGAGTCCAACTCGATTGAGAATAAGTACATAAGGTACGAATTCGCGAATTATATCGAACTACTTATTAAATCTAATTTAATTCGTATTCAATACTAATTCAATTATAATTCCAAATTAAATGTTACACTTTTGATGTGCTTTAAAGACTTAGATTCTAAATCTAATCCTATTGGGTCTCAAAGCCCAACTAACATCCAATGTTTAATTTAATTCAAGTCAATGGGCTTTCAATTGATTTATTAAGGCTTGGGCTTTGGTCAATGTGGGTCAACCCAATTACCAAGCCCAAATAGGAATCACCCTTAAATGCCATAAAACCAATTTAAGCCCATAAGGCCCAATTAAATTTTTAAAGCCATTATATTATATTTGGACTTAATGGAGTGATTTAGGCCAAATGGGATCCAATCCTTTTGGCCCAAATCTACTTGGTCCACCCAAGCCCATTATGCCCAAATACAATATTAAAAGCCCAATTCACCAATTAAGCCCATTAATTAAATTTTAATATTCAAACATTAAAGTACAATTATTAAAGTGTAAAACCAAGATTAATATATTAAATCAAATATTTCAAAAATACCCATTTAATTATTAATCATCTATTTTCAAATAAATGTCCAACATTAATTTTAACAAAAATCAACTCCTTTCATGTCCATTAACACTCGGCCAAGGTGAGTTTTTTGTGTCGATTTGTTTTTCAATCCGATTTAATTACTAATCTACGTCCCGTATACGTTCTAAGTCTCCAATGATCTTAAACACAAAAAATTCCAATCCACTCCAAGTAGCAACTCATTCGGCCAAGGCATGAATTTGGGGAAAAAATCATCCAATGCCATTTGTCATAAAATGGATTCATATTATGTCATATTACATACAATATAAGCATACTCATTCATCAAATTTCACAAGAACATGCTTCAATCAATTTTACCCAAATTTTAACCTAGTATGCATGCTTAACCAATGGATCCATGAACCATTGTTGGTTTCTATTATATGTCCCAAGGAAGATTAAGCTTATGAAATACAACAATGAATATATATAATAAACTTGAAGCATGGCGGAATCATACTTACAAAGCTTTTGTGATGAAAGATGAACAAAGGTTGAAGCTCCAAGATCCTGAAGTTTCGGCCAAGAGGAGAAAAGAGTTGAAAGCTCTAAGCTTTGTGTATTCCAAGCTCCAAGGTGGTTTCCCTATCACCTCTTATGATTCCTTGCTTGTGCTAGCAAAAATGGAGAATGAGAAAACAATTTTCTGCCTTGTTGGTGCACGCTCACGGCGTGAGCAATAGAGGAAGAGAGGAGAGTGTTTCACTTTTTATTTTCTTTCCCTTGCATGCCAAAAAACGTGAATCACCAAGGAGGAAGATGAAAGTGAATTGATATCTAATACCAAAAGAATTTTTAATGCAAAAAATCCTTCCAAAACCGTGCATGGCTTTCCCTCCAAAATGAATTCATCATTTGCTATCATTACCATACTTTGAGATTAGAGACAATGCATCATCCCTTAAAGGTGACTAGATACATTCACTATCTATCGTATTAAGTAATGAGATATCGCGATGTGTGATTTGCGGATATCACTCGATTCAAAATACGAATGTGTCCGCAAGCACTTACGGGCTCGGTTTCATTAATTCCAAATGAACAAATTTCCGTCGCCGCCGTGAATTAAATAATTACGCCTTGTAAAATTACTATTCAGTTCGCTAATGAATTAATTCTAAATTAATCGTTTGCCCGAATTAAAATCCGATTTTAATTCCGCGTCGAAATCTAATTTCGTTAATAATAATATATCAAATATATTATTTTATCGATTAATTCCAGATTAATCGATCTCTCTCTCTCTTTCCTAATAAGTCATTTATCCAAGATAAAGTTTCTCCGTTATTAATCCAAGATTAATAAAGTTCGAATCAAACATCATAGGTGAATCTTCAGGAAGCGACCCAAGAGATCTCCGGATTGTTGGCGGTAGAAATACGGTCGTTGGATAAATCCAAACACGTACGTACCTCGTACTACGTTTTTACCGATTTACAAGACAAGGTTGGCTTCTAGCAAAGCCCATGCCTACCCAATTCTCCAGAAATATTCTTACTGGAATATTAGATTATATCAAGCGTATAGTACACGTAGTATTGCGTACATCGATCCAGTATCGGACGATCACATGTTAGGCCTGGGGCTGGAAAGTGTCTGCCCGTACGTACGAAACATATATCGGACATCAAGCAAGTAGTCTCTTTAAATCGGACAATCTGACCTGGTCATATTGTCCCGACGGTTGCAACCTTTTATAGAGTACTAGTTCTGTGTCCTGCGTGATCATCACCTCCATATGTCTGAAGTGATACTTGCCCAGCTCGACATCACACCAGTACACTACGATTCTCGATAAACCCAGAAGAGGTGTACACAGAACCGGTTAAGGTCCTCCACCACCAAAACCAAAGTTTATCGATTGTCGCAAGTACTAGCGATGTAA
>SKCR01054950.1:0-29323 GCA_019454045.1 Zanthoxylum bungeanum | reverse complement strand
ATAGTCAGAGACATTCGTTCTTTTTTAGGACATGTTGGGTTTTATAGGAGCTTCATTAAAGACTTTAGTACTATATCAAGACTTAATGTAACCTCCTATTAAAGGATTTAACATTTGAATGGACAGAAGAATGGAAAAAATCATTCCAAAAAATTATCAGTCTTTTGACTTCTGCTCCTATTATGCAATCCCCCGATTGGTCCTTGCTCTTTGAGCTAATGTGTGATGCTAGTGATTATGCAGTTGGTGCAGTTATAGGACAGAGAAATGAAGTGTTGGACAATTATGACCCATAGCATCACTATTTGTACAGAACATGGTGTTGTTGTACAAATTAACTATGTGACAAAGGAAATTGCTCTTTTATCATTTATAATTGGATTACCCGGATATATAAATGATAAAAGTCCATATGATTAGTACCAGATTAATAAGATATGAGACAATATTAATCCATGTAAGGTTTAATCATTAAATATCCATAGTCATAATATTTTCGAGATTGGACATCGATAATGCGGAATAGACTAGTATTACACTTGTGCGTGTTATGGAAGCATAACAGCATAGTTCTCATATATTTGGGTATTGGATACTCATGCAAGTGTTATAGGAGGTTCTGTTTACCGATGGTACGGAAACAGCTTCGCTCTGGATAGACCCCTCAGAATCCCATTGGTAGTATGACTATGTGTCTATGGGAATCTGAATCAGGGTAGGTGTATTTGGTCTTAACCTGAGACTTGCATCGCTAATACTTGCGACAATAAGTATACTTTTGTTTTGGTCGTCCAGGGCTTTAATAGGTTCTGTGTACGCCTTTTCTGGGTATACTGAGAATCGTAATGTATTGGATTTGATGTTAAGATTGAAGTATCACTTCAGTCATATGGAGATGATGATCACGCAGGATACGGAACTGGTACTCTTGTGTGCTGCAGCTATCGGGTTAATATGACAAGGTCATGATTATCCGATTATAGAGACTAGTTACCAGAGAACTGATATATGCTTCGTACGGGGCAGACACAATTTCAGCCCCAGGCCTAGCATGTGACATTCTGATACTGGATCGTAATACGCAATACTACGTATGCTACGCCTGACAAAGATTACATATTCCTTTAAAGAATATTTCTGGAGAATTGGGTAGGCATGGTGCTTTGCTAGAAGCCAACCATGTCTTGTAAATCGGTAAGAACGTGGTATATGGTACGCACGTATTCGGATAGTCTGATGACCGTATTTACTGCCAACATATCCAGGGATCTCTTGGGTCGCTTCCCGAAGATTCACCGTTGAGATTTGACTCGAACAGAGAATTAATCTGAGATTAATTATGAAATAGAAAGCATTAATCTGGGATTAATTATGGCAATAAATTAATCTGTGATTAATTAAAAGAGAAAGAATTAATCTGAGATTAATTGCGTCGAGAATTTATCTGGGATTAAATTCGTCGAGAAGAGAGAATGCGATTAATTTAGAATTAATCGGTAAAGTAAATTTAATAGTGAAATTAGATTTTACTATTTAATTTATTTAATTAGGCCAAAATAATATATTAGATATATTAAATGAAATCGGATTTTAAAGCGGAATTAAAATTAGATTTTAATTCTAGCGAACGAATTAATTTAGAATTAATTCGCAAGTGACTTTCGTAATAATTTTGCTAGGCATTATTATTTAATTAAATTAGATTTAATAAAGTCGCAACGTCAAATTCGTTTAATTTGGAATTAAATGAACCCGGGCCCGAGCGAAGTTGCGTGTTGGATTGTCCGACTTAAATTTGGAATTTGAAGTGGGACCCACCAACTTACATCAAAGTGTTTGACACTTGATAGAATTGGTAAATGGTTGAGTGATAGGTTGAGATTGCTTTTCCTACACTCTAACCAATTCCAACACACATTTTTGGTATTTAAAAGGCAAGTCAACATTTTGTGTCATAAGTTTAGAACTTGAAAAACATTATTCCCTCTTCTCTCTCAAAATGCCGTAAACCATGAACCTTGGAGGGAAAAAATTTTCTTTCAATTTGTTCAAGCTAGAACTTAAAGGAGTGAATCAAGGTGATAGGGAAACTCACCCAAGTGTTGGAAACACTCAAGAAGGCTTGGAGCTTCTACTGAATTGCATAAAACGTTTTGAACTCAATCCGATCAATATGAGTAATTTCGTAACTCTTTTGATTTTTTTCACACATAAATCACTCTTAGATGATCTTGGCATGTTCTAGGAACACTTACAATGGTATCAGAGCCTCCTAAGTTTGATTTGGAATTCTTGAGTTCTTAAACTTTAATTTGGGAATTTTGTGTTTGGAGCTTGATTTTCTTAAATTGATAGTTTGGTTGAGTTTATATGATGTCGTATTGGATTTCTGCATCATTGATTTTGTGAAAAATTGATTTGATTAATCTTCCCCAAATTCACATGCTTTACCGAAAGTTACCATAGGTTGCTCATGGTGGAATTTTTGAAATTTAACAATTGGATGTGTTAAATGGCATGATAGAAATATTGAATGTTGATTTAATTAGATTGAAATCAAATTGAATGATTTTGTATGCCTTTGCCGTGAGCCTTGATGCATGTTATAAGATTTATTTTGCTTCAATTTGTGTTGGACATTAATTGGATTTGATGAGCATGATTAATTGAATTAATTAGTGTTTTGGAAACATTAGATTAATTAAATAATTATGTTAATTACACTTGAATTGAATTAATATGTAATTTGGAATGATATATTAATTTAATTTGTTGTATTTGGGCTAATGGGCTTGGTTGGGCCAAATTTTAGTCTTGGATCATATTTGGGCCTAAAACATTTCCATAAAGTCCAAAATATGACAATTGGGCCTTTAAAATTTTAATTTGGCATATGGGCCTAAATTGATTTTTGGTATAGGGTGATTCCTAATTGGGCCTTGGCATCTTGGGTTTGACCCATAATTGCCAAAGCCCATGCCTAAAGAATTAATTGAAAGCCCATTGGACTTTAATTGAATAGTATTGGATACTAATTGGGCCTTTGAGACCCAATTGGATATGATTTGGAATCCAAGTCCTTAAAGGCATTATTGAAAGTGTAAATATTTAATTTGGAATTAAATATGAATTAGTATTGAATATAATTTAAATTGGATTTAAAATTGTAGTTCGATATAATTCAAGAATACGTACTTTGAGTGTTTATTCTTAAATGAGTTGGACTCGCAAAAATCAAATCGTTGTTTGAACATTGGATGGTCACTAATCAAAGATTAATTAATTGGAATAGATTGATTGATAACATACTTTGTGTGAATACTTGGATGTATGTATGAATAATATATATAGATGGATATTAGAAGGGTGAGGGCAATTTTGGAATTATTGTAATAAATTTAGAATTATTAAATTGGACCTGCGTGTCCAGCCTATTACCTCTTATCTCATTGTATTTCTCTTCTCACCAATTCCCCTCAATGTAAATGAGGTTTATTTAGAAGTATTATGTAATTGGGTAGAAGTATGAATAGTGCTAGCGGGAGAGAGGAAAGTGAGAGATTTGTTCTAGGAACAATTTATTGTATATCCATCCGTATATCATTATTAAATTTTATCGCGCCTTATTATGCTTTTAGAATGCATGCTTAAGGGTGTATGATGAGACCTAATTAAAGATAATAAATTGGTTGCCAAATCGCGACAAAAACCCTAATTTTATATTAAGCGTTTTTCCTTCCATTGAGTGATTCTCTCTCAAGATCCAAGATTGGCATTGGTTTGTTGGCCAAAGTCAAGACCTTTGTCCATCGCGGATGTGTTTGAATCATGAAAGCTTTGTTCCATATCGTACGTCTTGGGAAAGTTGTGATTTGTTGGCCAAAGTCAAGGTCACTTCTTGTTCATCAGCCTCGATTACGAAGGTTTCCCACTGTCAATAGGTCATGCTTAACTGGTTTCATTAAGCTTGTTGAGCAAAAGCCAAGGCTTAGTTGATTCAGAGGAAAAAGGTTAGGGAATATATCTGATATATTGGCATGTATTGGATATATGTTTCAGACTTGGATGTCCACCTACTGATCTAGGAATTGGATGTGATCCAATTGATCTTAGAGATCTACCTAGTTAAGTTTCATACAACTTGTTGATTATATAGTTAGACTATAGTAATCATTATTTTCGATTGTACCCGAAATCGTTGATTGGATAGTTGGACTATTGGAATCAAGATAACTGAAAGATTAGCGTTTAAAACATAATCCTGGGTGAAAATTTTTTAAGCGGCTTCAATTTTCAAATTAGGAATAGAACCTCTGGACAGTCATGGGAGTTGAGAAGTTACTCTATTTGATAGAGTGACCTATCGGGCCTAAGCCCCGAGTTGAGCAAATAGTAGAGCATGAGCTTTAGAAGACTCATTGTGATGAAAATTTTAGTGCTCAATCTGTTATGCTTGCCGCAAAGACTCCTTAATTTCTTCGTCAGAACTAAGGATTAGATCCTTATAGTATGATATTGAAATTGAAGGATCATCATAGATCTATTCTTAGATGTTAGAAGTACTGATTGTAAAAGAAAACTCTTGGAGAGTTAATGGCTATGCTCAAAGAGACAGAGCCAGAGCTTACAAAAGGGCAAGGCAAAATCGTCACAGTCTTCTAGGAAGACAAATGACATATCCCAAGATATCTGCCTAAACTGTGGCAAACGGGGTCACTGGAAGCGTGACTGTCGTATGGACAAGGCAGACTGTTGGGTTTCTAAGGTGTCCCAAGATCATTTAAGCAATGAAACATGTGAATACTCAAAGAAGAATTTGCGGAATAATACTCACTTTGATCGGATATTGGATGCGTCAAATACGAAACTTTGCTCCTTGAAGTTTCGGCCAAGCTCCTCATTTGAATGTGAAATCCAAGCTCCATGCTTTGATGTTGATTCCAAGCTCAATGGGAAAGGTTTCCCTATCACCTTATATGATTCCTTTGGTGTGCTAGCACTTAGAAAATTTGCAACAAACTTTCTATATTTTCCTTTGTAACTCACGTCTAAGTGAAGAAAAGGAAGAGGAGAGAAAAATTTGAAGTGGACGTGAATGGTGAGAGAGAGAATGAATGTCTTGACTTGTTAATTTCATTTCAAAAATCAAAAGAAAAGATATACCAAATATTTGGTATTAAGTCAATCATTACTTACACACTTGTGTGTCTTACAAGTCACCATCATTTCATCACCAAATTCCATCATCAAAAAGTTAGGCAAAGTGACTAGGTCACGTGACTTGTGATTTGACATGTGTGCCCCACTTGAATTCAAAATTCGAGTGGGCCCACAAACACTCCCGGGCTCGGGTTCGCTAATTCTGAATTAACGAATTTTCCATTGCGACGTAATTAAATAAAATTTAATTAAATAATTATGCATAGCAAAATTACTATCCACATCGCTCGCGAATTAATTCTAAATTAACTCGTTCGCCCGAATTAAAATCTAATTTTAATTCCGTTATGAAATCTAATTTCATTTAATATATCGAATATATTATTTTATCGAGTAATTCCAAATTAATCGTTCTCTCTCATCAAATAGTATTTTATCCTAGATAAAATCTCTCTGCAATTAATCCTAAATTAATTATGTTCTAATCATACGTCATCGGTGAATCTTCGGTAGCGACCTATGAGATCCCTGGATATGTTGGCAGTAAAGCTGATCGTCGGACTATCCGAACACGTACGTACCTAGTAATATGTTTTTACCGATTTACGAGACATGGTTGGCTTCTAGCAAAGCACCGTGCCTACCCAATTCTCTAGAAATATTCTTAATGGAATATATAATCTATGTCAGGTGTAGTATATGTAGTATTTGGTATTGCGATCTAGTATCGGATGTCACATGCAAGGCCTAGGGCTGGAATAGTGTCTACCCCGTACGAAGCATATATCGGATCACAAGCAACTAGTCTCTTTAATCGGATAATCATGACCTTGTCATATTATCCCGATGGTTACAACCAATTACAGTACCAGTTCTATATCCCTGCGTGATCATCATCTCCATATGACTGAAGTGATACTTCCGTCTTGACATCACACCCAATACACTACGATTATCAATAAACCTAGAAGAGGCGTACACAGAACCTGTTAAAGTCCTGGACGACCAAAACCAAAGTGTATTGATTGTCGCAAGTACTAGCGATGCAAGTCTCAGGTTAAGACCAAATACACCTACCCTGATGCGGATTCCCAAAGACACATAGTCATAGTACCAATGGGATTCCGCGGGGTCTATCCAGAGTGAAGTTGTTTCCGTACCATTAATAAACACAACCTCCTATCACACTTGCATAAGTATCCAATACTTATATATATGAGAACTATGATGTTATGCTTCCATAATACGCACAAGTGCAATACTAGTCTATTCCGCATTATCGATTTCCAGTCTCGATAATACTACGACTAGGGATATTTAATGATTAAACCATTATGGATTGATATTGTCTCATATCTTGTAATTCGAAACTAATCATACAGACTTTTATCATTTATATATTTAAGTAATCAAATTACAAAATGATAAAATGCAATTTCCATTGTCACATAGTTAATTTATACAAAAACCACAATGTCTTTTACAAATAGTGACGCTATGAATCATAATTGTCCAAGAATCTCCCACTTGGCCTATAGCCAGTCACTCAAGCATCTAACAACTGAACTATGTACATGTCGCTCAAACCTTTGCTGAGGAATAGCTTTCGTCAGCGGATCTGTAATGTTGTCCTCTGATGTGACCTTCTCTATCTTCACATCGCCACGATGTATGATCTCACGAATCAAATGGAAACGTCGAAGAACATGCTTGGATCATTGATGAGACCGTGGTTTCTTAGCCTTCACTATAGCCCCGTTATTGTCACAATACAATGGAACGGGCTCAGCTGCTAACGGAACTACTTCTAATCCAATTAGGAATTTACGGATCCTAACTGCCTCTTTTACTGCTTCAGCTGCAGCAATGTACTCCGCTTCTGTTGTTGAATCAGCAACAGTCTCTTGCTTGGAAGATTTCCAGCTTACTGCTCCGTTATTCAAACAAAATATGTACCCGGATTGTGACTTACAGTCGTCTTTATCGGTTTGGAAACTTGCGTCGGTATACCCAGTTACCTCAAGTTCTCTATCTCCATAGATTAAGAAAGCATCCTTAGTTCGTCTAAGATACTTAAGGATATTCTTAACCGCCATCGAGTAACCATCACCTGGATCGGCCTGATAGCGACTACACATGCTCAAAGCATACGAGACATTAGGTCGCGTATGTATCATGGCATACATGATCGATCCGACTGCCGAGGCGAACGGTATCTGACTCATGTTGTCTCTCTCATCTTGAGCTTTAGGACATTGTCTTTAGATAGAGTGACACTGGCAACAGTACCCTCTTGGACTGATCCATGTTGAATCTCTTCAACAATTTGTCAATATACGTGCTCTGGGAGAGTCCAAGCAGCTTTCTAGATCTATCCTGGTATATCTTTATTCCTAGAATAAAGGCTGTTTTTCCCAGATCCTTCATGGAGAATTTTAATGAAATCCAAGCTTTCACCGACGTTAACATGGGAATGTCATTGCCAATAAGCAATACATCATCTACGTAAAGGACAATAAATATGAGTGCGCTCCCACTAATCTTCTTATATACACAAGGATCATCCTAGTTTAGAACGAAATCATATTCTCTTATGATCTCATCAAAACGTTGGTTCCAAGAACGCAATGCTTGCTTTAATCCATAAATGGATCGATTTAATTTACAAACCTTATTTGCAAGTCTTGGTATGACAAAACCGTCAGGCTGTTACATATAAACATCCTCCAAAAGGTTTCCGTTAAGGAAAGTGGTTTTGACGTCCATCTGCCATATCTCGTAATCGAAATATGCAGCAATAGCAAGCATTATCCGAATGGATTTAATCATGGCAACGGGTGAAAAAGTTTCACATGTAGAGCAACAAATACTTTGTTCTCTTTTGAGTGATAGAAGTAATATCCTTTGGTTTCCCTATGACATCCTACAAATAGGCATTTATCCGATTTGGGTTAAAGTTTGGTACATTCCAAACGTTTGACGTATGCCCAGCAACCCCAAATCTTCAGGAATGAGAAACCCGGTTTCTTTCCTGTAAATATTTCATAGAGAGTCTCTTGAACAGACTTTGACGGAACCTTATTCAAAATAAGTATTTCATTGTTCAATACATATCCCCAGAAGGAAATAGGTAGCTCTGTGCGACTCATCATAGACCTTACCATGTCTAACAAAGTTTGGTTTCTCCGTTCGGACATACCGTTTAATTACGGTGTTCCTAGAGGAGTCCACTGTGAAATAATACCATATTCTTTCAAGTAATCAAGAAACTCATTGCTTAAGTATTCGCCACCACGGTCCGACCGTATTGTCTTAATACTTTTACCGGTCTGTTTTTCTACTTCGTGTCGAAACTCTTTGAATTTCTCAAAGGTTTCCGACTTGTGTCTCATAAGATACACATAACTATAATGCGATGCATCATCCGTAAAGGTTACGAATTATTCATATCCACCTCTAGCCTGGCTAGACATGGGCCCACATACGTCACTATGAACGAGGGCTAACAGTTCGGTGGCACGTGCACCTTTACCGCTAAAAGGTGATTTAGGCATCTTGCCTAATAAACAAGATTCGCAGACGTCATATGAATTTGGATCAAATCCGTCCAAGTACCCACTCTTCGAAAGTGTGGATATTTGTGTCTTGTTTATGTGTCCCAGATGACAATGCCACATGTAAGTTTCATCTTTGTTACTTAATTTAAGCCTTTTGTTTGTTACATTATATGTTTGAGATTGATTCATATTCAAAATATAAAGACCATTATTTACATCAGCAATGCAAATTTCCATATCATTGTTATACATAAAACACCCAGTGTTTCTAAATACAAAAGTATACCCACATTGGGCTAACATAGATACAGAAATAATATTCCTAGTCAAACTAGGTACATGATAACAGTCTTTAAGTTTAAGTACATGCCCCGAGGGCAGTTCCAAAATAAAAGTGCCAATGGCCAAAACGGTGACTCGTGTCCCATTTCCAACGCAGAGGTCAATCTCTCCTGAGGCTAGTCTCCTACTAATCTGTAGATCTTGCACATCAGTACATATATGAGTACCACAACCAAAATCAAAAATCCAATTTATAAAACTAGTAGTAGACATGTTTATTTCTATAACAAACATACCTAAAGCCGGTGTCTTGCCCGCTTTGATTTCCTTCATGTGTGCCTTTTACTAATGGTAGTCATGCTTCCAGTGACCCCGCTTCCCACACTGCAGACATACATCTTGGGTTTTGTCCTTGCCCTTCCCAGAAGGTTTTGACGATTTGGCCTTGCTTTTCTTCTTCTTCTTCTTCTTTACACCTCCAGTCGCCTTGGGCCAAGCTCTCCAAGTCTGAGGTGTTGAAGCGTAGTGCGCCTCACGCTTCTTGCCCTTTAGGAGCTCTTTTTCTGCTTCGCGTAGTGTGGACATCAACTCTCCAAGAGTTTTGTCTTGGTTCAACATATTATAGTTCATGATGAACCCACTCCAAGTGTCGGGGAGAGACTGTTAGATCAAATCTACTGAAGTCTCAGCCTCGAAGACAATGCCCATTTGTCCCAGCTGCTCAATGTCAGCAATCATCTATGACACATGGTGCTCAACAGACGTACCCTCTGACATGGGAGCGCGGAAGAGCTTCTTCTGCAACTCATATCTTTGCGATCTAAGATTAGATCGGTGAAGATCATGCAACTTCGCCATCATCTCATAGAGATCCAATCTCTTATTTTGACGACTGAATTGCAGATTCATAGCAGCAAGGATTACCGATTGAGCAGTCGAGTTGTCATCGCTATGAGTCTTCCAAAGCTCTAGCTCAAGCAACTGATCAGGTCGGGACTTAGGCCCAAGAGGTCTCTCTATGGTATAGAGTAACTTCTCGGTTCCCAGGACAATCCTGAGATTAATATCCCAGTCTTGAAAGTTTATGCCATTAAAGACATTATCGCCCATGACAATATCCCTAATGTTTAACTTTCATGCCATCTTAATTGCAATAGTCAAACTATTCAGTTAACGATGTATGGGTACAGTCTAACTGTTACAAGAAAAATAATAAAATATTAGTTCAACTAATAAATATAATTGATGAAATAATTTGAAAGCGCGTAAAGCTAAGTATTTGAACGAAATTGCAAATTCATTACTAGCCTCCTAAAAATTTTCGGCGAGTCTCTAACCCTCTGTTGAGTACTCGGGAAACCTAGTTTCCTAGTGGATTAGGATCTCGTTAAATAACACAACTTTGACTTTGGCCAACAAGTTGTATGATATTTAACTAGGTAGATCTCTAAGATCAATTGGATCTCATCCAATTCCTAGATCCGGTAGGTGGACCTCCAAGTCTGAAACATATATATAATATATATGCAAATATATCCAATATATTTTCCTAACCTTTTTCCTCTGAATCAACTAAACCTTGGCTTTGGCACAACAAGCTTAATAATTCCAGTTAAGCGGAACCCATTGACTTTGGAAAGCTTCGTAATCGATGTCGATGGACAAGAAGTGATCTTGACTTTGGCCAACAAATCACAACTTGGACAAGACATACGATATGGAACAAAGCCCTTATGATTCAAACACATCTGTGATGGACAAAGGTCTTGACTTTGGCCAACAAACCAGTGCCCATCTTCGATCTTGAGAATGAATCACTCAATGGAAGGAAAATGCTTAATATTTATTGAGGGGTTTTTCACGTAAATTGGCAACCAATTTATTATCTTTGTTAGGTCTCATCATACACCCTTAAGCATGCATTCTAAAAGCATAATAAGGCGCGGTAAATAAATTAATAATGATATGCGGATGGATATCTCACAGATTGTTCCTAGAACAAATCACTCAATTCCCTCTCTCCGACTAACTCTATTCTAACTTCTACCCAATTACATAATACAATTAGAGAAACCTCATTAACATTGAGGGGAATTAGGTGAGAAGAGAATTACAGAGAATTTAGAGATAAGGCTGGACACACAGGTCTAATTTAATAAATTCTAAATTTACAACAATTTCCAAAATTGCCCTTTCCCTTCTAATATCCATCTGATATACATTATTCATTCAACACATCCATGTATTCACACAAAGCATGTTATTCAACCAATCTAATCCAATTAACTAATCTTTGAATAAAGTGATCATCCAATGTTCAAACAATGATTTGATTTGTGCGAGTCCAACTCGTTTAAGAATAAGTACTCAAAGTACGAATTCTTGAATTATATCGAACTACAATTTAAGTCTAATTTAATTCGTATTCAATACTAATTCTATATTTAATTCAAATTAAATAATTACACTTTTAAATGCGCCTTTACGACTTAGATTCCAAATCTAATCTAAATGGGTCTCAAAGCCCAATTAACATCCAATGTCATTTAATTAAAGTCCAATGGGCTTTCAATTAATTTCTTAAGGCATGAACTTTGGTCAATATGGGTCAAACCCAAATACCAAAGCCCAATTAAGGAATCACCATATTTGCCAAGAAACCAATTTCGGCCCATTAGGCCCAATTAACCATAAAAGGCCCATTTGTTATATTTGGACTTAATGGAATGGTTTAGGCCCAATTTGGATCCAATCCAATTGTCCTAAACCAACCTGGCCCAACCAAGCCCATTAAGCCCAAATACAACATTATAAGCCCAGTTCTAAATTAAGCCAACTAATTAAATTTTAATATTCCAAATATCATGATTTAATTAATTAAAGTGCTTAGCCATGATTAACTATTTAAATTAACATTTCCAAAATACTAATCTAATCAATTAATCATGCTAATTCATAATCAATACATGTCCAACATTATTGTTACAAAATCATCTCATTTCCATGCTTTAAAGCTCACGGCATTTGTAAGGATTTTATATCCGATTCCGATTTCAATCCGATTGAATCTCAAATCAATATATCCATGTCTTTCAACTCATCCAATGATCAAAAAAACAAAAAAAAAATACCATGACTTTAGGCTATATTGTATTCGGCCAAGCCTAACATATTTGGGAAAATTAATCCAATTAATATTTCTACAAATTGATCATGCATAACTCCAAGTTATTAACATACAAGCATACTCAAACAAACAATTTGATTAAAACATGCTCAAATCAAATTTACCCAAATTTTAGTATATAAACCCTAATCAAATTTCATGCTCAAATAGGCTCTGATACCATTGTTGGGTTTCTAAGTGTTGGTTTCTATTAAGGTCCCAAGATCAATAATAAGCATGAATCAATTGCGAATACATATCGAAGAAGTTGCAGAATACTCACATCGATAGGTTGAGCGACGCGGAGGCAACAAAAACTCAACTTTTCGCCTCTTCACCAGTTCGGCAGTGAGCTATGTGAAGCTCACTGGTTTGGCTCGGTTTGGGTCCTTCGTCAAGCTCAAACCTTCGTCGAACGATTCCCGGCTCATTGGTGGACTTCCTTATCACCTTCGCATGTCTCGTAAGCATGCTAGCACTTGTGATTTTGCCACAAAATCCCACTCTTGCTTCCCTTCTTGCACGACATTTCCAGAAAATGCAGTGAAGAAAATAACCACCAAGGGCGTGAGAGAGAGAAGAGAAAGAGAGAAGAGAGAGTTGTGTTTTGGTTAAAGAAAATTGTGTATCTAATACCAATTTTGAATTTCCAAAATTCAATTAATAATTTTCTCTTTCCAAAAGTCAAGCATTAATGCCAACCACCACATCCATCAACTCACATCACTCATGAATAGTGACTTGCGTCAATCACTCAAAGTGAAAGACATCTATCATTTGACAGACGAATGATGTGACACTAGATGCGACTAGCGATTTGATGCTTGATTTGACTTGCGTGCCACATTCGAATTCGAAATGCGAATGCGCTCGCAAATAATCTCAGGCTCGGGTTCGCTAATTCCAAATTAATGAATTTTCCGTTGCGACGTAATTAAATGATTACGCCTAGCGAAATCACTATTCACGTCGCTAACGAATTAATTCTAAATTAACTCATTCGCCCGAATTAAAATCTAATTTTAATCCCGCGTCGAAATCCAATTTCGTTTAATATATCAAATATATTAATTAATCGATTAATTCCAAATTAATCGTTATCTCTCTTTAAATGATATTTTATCCAATATAAAATATCTCCGTAATTAATCCCAGATTAATTTTCTCTCTCTTCTAATTAATCCCAGATTAATTTAGAGTGCGAGTCATACGTCATCGGTGAATCTTTGGGAAGCGACCCATGAGATCCCCGGATATGTTGGCAGTAATTCGGTGGTCGGACTATCCGAACACGTAAGTACCAAGTACTACGTTTATACCGATTTACAAGACAAGGTTGGCCTCTAGCAGAGCGCCATGCCTACCCAATTCTCCGGAAATATCCTTACATGAATAAAGGATCTATATCAGGCGTAGTATACGTAGTATTGCGTATTTCTGTCTAGTATCGAATGATCACGTGCTAGGCCTGGGGCTGGAATTGTGTCTGCCCCGTAATAAGCACATGTCGGATGTTTGGTAACTAGTCTCTATAATCAGATAAACCTTACCTTGTCATTTTATCCCGATAGCTGCAGCATTTAAGAGAACCAGTCCCGTATCCTACGTGACCATCATCTCCATATGACTGGAGTGAGACTTCCGTCTTGACATCACACCCAACACACTACGATTCTCAATATACCCAGTATTGGCGTACACATAACCTGTAAAAGCCCTGGAAGACGTCAACCAAAGTATATTGATTGTCGCAAGTATTAGCGGTGCAAGTCTCAGGTTAAGACCAAATACACCTACCCTGATTTCGGACATCCATAGACACATAGTCATACTACCAATGGAATTCCGAGGGGGTCTATCCATAGCGAAGCTGTTTCCCGTACAATCGGTAAAACACAACCTCCTATTACACTTGCATAAGTATCTTATACCCAAATATATGAGAACTATATCGTTGTGCCCTCACAATGCGCACAAGTGTAATACTAGTCTTTTACGCATTTATCGATGTCCAATCTCGACAATGCTCTGACTAGGGATATTTAATGATTTATCCTTCATGTACTGATACTGTCTCATATCATTCTCCGTCCAGGAACAAATCATATCGACCTCTCATCATTTATACATCTAGGTGATCTAATCACAAATGATAAGAGTGCAATCTCCTTTGTCACATAGTTATTTCTAGATCGTTGATAAGACTATTAATTCGTTAGCCTGTGCTCAAGCCTAGCTCAGCTGCTAACAGAATTATTTCTAATCTAATTAGATTTATTTATCGACCCATAAGGCTTCTATTGCCGCCTCAGCTGCAGTAATAACCCGCATTTGTTGTTTATTCGGTAACAGTATCTTGCTTGGAAGATTTCCAGCTCACTGTTCCGTTATTCAAACTTTGTAGTACCGTTTGCGACTTGTAGTCGTCTTTATCGGTTAGGAAACTTGCTACAGTGATCCCAGTCACTTCAAGTTCTCCATCTCCATAGACTAAGATAGCATCATTAGTTCTCTAAGATACTAACGGATGTTCTTAACATCAATTCAGTGACTATCACTTGGATTGGCCTGTTTGTGAATCCATATGCTCAAAGCGTATGAGACACCGGGTCACGTACATTTTTTAATGTACGAGTTTCTCGGAGATTTTTCTCGAAAGCCAAGCTTTCACCGATAGTTATTATGGGAATATCATTTCCAAGAAATGACATATTATCATTATTTATAGGACAATATTGTCAGTGCACTCCCACTAAGCTCCTTATTTACACAAGAATCATTTTCGTTTTGAATTAAATCATAAACTATTATGATCACATCAAAACGACAATTCCAAGAACTTATGCATGCTTTAATCCAAACATGGATCGAATAACCTGAAAACCTTGTTTGCTAGTTATGTTAGGACAAAACCGACATGATGTTGTAAACATCCTCCAAAAGGTTTCCTTTTCAGGAAAGCGATTTTCCCGTTAAGCTGACATATTTCACTAATGAAACATGCAGCTTTAGCAAGCATTATCCAAATGGATTTAACCGTGGCAATAGGTAAAAGGTTGAATCGTAATCAACATAATTTTGATAACGATACCTTTCCGCTAAAAGCCTAGCTTTATACATTGGTATATTGCCTTCCATGTACGTCTTCCTTGAAGACTTATAAAGTACCAATAGGCACAATGCCTTGCGGTACATCAACTAGTATCCAAACTTGTTGATTTACATGGAATCTATTTTGGACTCATGACACTTTGTCATTTTAGGGAGTCGATACCTTGTATCACTTCCTCATACGTAGTCAGTTGGTATACCTTAAAAGATTGACATCTTTATGAGCTGAGATCAGAAACCCATACTCCATGTTGTTTTCTGACTCTCTCTGACATACGCGGTTCTTGTGTATACGAGATTAATGGTATAGTTTTCATCCTTGATGAACTATTTTGTTCCATTAGAATCGGTGCCTTGGACAATATTACTCTGATTTTCATCGAGTTTTACTATCCTCCCACTTACCACTGCATATCGGTATTCCTCTTAGGAAAACCGCATGGTGAGCAACAATCTAATTGTTCTCTCGTGAGTTGTATAAGTACAATACTTTGGTATCCCTAGGATAACCTACAATTGGCACTTATCCAATTTGGGTTTTAGTTTGGTATCACCCAAACGTATGCCCAGCATACCCAAATTATCAGGAATTAGAACTCGGTTTCCTTCCCGTTCATATCTAATATGAAATCTGTCAAACAGATTTTAATTAAACCTTATTCAAAATAAGTTCTGCATTGTTTAAAGCTTATCCGTTGAAGGAAATGGTAGCTCAGAGCGACTCATGATTAACCTTATCATGTCCAACAAAATTCAGTTATTCAGTTCGGACACACCGTCACTTTGACGTGTTCCGGGAGGAGTCCTCATTTGAAAGAATACTTTACTCTTTCAAGTATATTAGAAACTTATTACTCAAGTACTTTCCATTACGGTCTTACTGTGACGGTATAATACTTTAGCCGATCTGTTCGTCTATTTCGTGTCGAAACTATAAAAGTTTCCGATTTGTGTTTCAAAAGAAACACATAACCATAACGCGATGCCACATCCGTAAAGGTCACGAAATATTCATATCCACCTCTAGCCTAGCTAGACATGGGCCCACTTGTTTCACTATGAACTAGGGCTAAAAGATTGGTGGCATCTGCATTTTTACTAAGTAAATGTGTTATAGGCACTTTGCCCAATAAACTAGATTCGTAGAATTTATTTGATTGGAATCAAATGTGTCCTAGTACCCACTCTCCGAAAGAGTGGATATACGATTCTTGTTTAATTGTGTCCCAGACAACAATGCCACAATTAATTTTCATCTGATCAAATCAGTTTGAGCTATTGTTTGTCATGTTATATGTTTGAGATTTATTATATTCAAAATATAAATTATGTTATTCACATCTAATGTGTTTATCTCAATATCATCTTTATATAATAAAACACTTTAGTGTTCAAGAATATAAGGCTCACCCGCAGCGGGTTAAACACTGATATAAATAATGTTTCTAGTCAAACTAGTTACATTATAATAGTTTCCTAATTTATGTACATACCCAAAGGGTAGTTCCTAAACTTAGGTATCTACGGTTAAAACAGCGACTTTCGTACCGTTTCCAAATCGCAAATTAATCTCAATTGAAGTCAGTATCCTGTTCAAAACAGATTCTGAACATCAATATATATTTATGTACCACACTAATTATTTAAAATCCAATTTCAATACTAGTCATGAACATATTTATGACAAACATATTTGAAGTCAGAGCCTTGCTCGTCTTCAATTCCTTCATGTCTGCTTTGTCCAAACGGCAGTCACGCTTCCGCGATCCCGTTTGCCATAATTTAGGCAGATATTTTGGGATATGTCCTTTATCTTCCCAGAAGATTATAATGATTTTGCCTTTGCCCTTTTCAATATTCCAGAAGCCTTTGGCCAAGCCTCGGGTTTCTAGAATATCGAAGTAAGGTGCGCCTTGCGCTACTTGCCTAATTGCAAACTTTGACTTTGTCTCCTTGAGAATAGTCATTAACACTCCAAGAGTTATTTGTTGCAATTTAGTACTTCTAAAATCTAAAGATAGATTTATGAAGATCCTTCAATTTCTGTATCATACTTTAAGGATCTAATCCTTAGTTCTGATTAAGAAATTAAGGAGTCTACTACGGTAAGTATAATGGATTAAGCACTAAAGTTATCATTGCATGATCTTCCAAAGATTATGCTGACTGTATGCTTAACTCCGGGCTTAGGCTTAATATGTTATTTTATCAAATAAAGTAACTTATTATTTTCCAGGACCATCCTGAAATTATTCCCAATTTGAAAATTAAACCATTTAAATACATTTTCCCTAGGATTATGTATTAAACGTCAATCATTCAATTTTATTTGATTTTAATAGTCTAACTATTTAATCAACGATTTAAGTACTATTTATTATAATGATTACAATTGTCCAACTATTTAATCAACTATAATTTAACAGATTAAAATCAATTATATTGATTACTATAATCCAATTATAAAATCAACTATAAATGAATAGTTTGAATATAGTCCAACTATTAATTGAAACAAATTTAAATATTAGTCCAACTAACATTTAATTTATTTGACGAATGATATTTGTTTGAGCGCGTATGGAAAGTAATTAAACGAATATTGCAAATTAAATTCTTGCCTCCCACTATTTTTCAGCGAGCCTCTAACCCTCTGTCGAGTACTCGGGAAACCGTGTTTGCTAGTGGGTTAGGATCCCGTTAAATATCACACAATGTTGACTTTGGCCAACAAATTGTATGATAATTAACTAGGTAGATCTCTAAGATCGATTGGATCCAATCCAATTCCTAGATCCGGTAGGGGGACATCCAAGTCCGAAACATATATCTTATATATGCCAATACATCCAATGTATTACCTAACCTTTTTCCTCTAAATCAACTAAGCCTTGGCTTTGGCACAACAAACTTAGTGATCCCATTTAAGCGCGACCCATTGACCATGGAAAGCTTCGTAATCAATGTCGATGGACAAGAAGTGGTCTTGACTTTGGCAAACAAACCAAAACTTGGACAAGACACAAATATGGAACAAAGCCTTCGTGATTCAAACACATCATCGACGGACAAAGGCCTTGACTTTGGCCAACAAGCAAATGCCAGTCTTGGATCTTGAGTGAGAATCACTCAATGGAAGGAAAACTGCTTAATATTGTACGAGGGTTTTTCGAGTGCAAATTGGCAACCAATTTATTATCTTTGTTAAGGTCTCATCATCATACACCCTTAAACATGCATTCTAAGTACATAATAAAGCGCGTATAATAAATAATAATGATATGCGGATGGATATTTTACACAATGATCCTAGATCAAATCTCTCACTTCTCTCTCCCACTAGCACAAGTATCACTTCTACCAGTTACACTACACTTCTAAAGAAACCTCATTTACATTGAGGGGAATAGGTGAGAAGAGAATACAAGAATATAGAGGTAATAAGGCTGGACACGTAGGTCCAATTAATAAATCAAATTTATTACAACAATTTCTAAAATTGTCCCACCCATCTAATATCCATCTATATACATTATTCATGCATTGCAACCATGTATTCACACAAGCATGTTATCAATCAATCTAATCAAATTATTAATCTGATAATTAGTGATCATACAATGTTCAAACAACGATTTGATTTTGCTCGAGTCAAACTCGTTTTGCGAATAAGTACTTAAAGTACGAATTCTAGAATTAAATTAAACTACATCATTAAATCCAATTTAATATGCATTCAATTCTAATCGCTATTTAATTCCAAATTAAATACTACACTTTATTAATGAACTTTTACGACTTAAATTCCAAATTTAATCGTTACGGGTCTCAAGCCCGATTAACGTCCAACGTCAATTTAATTAAAGTCAAATGGGCTTTTAATTAATTTCTTAAGGCGTGGACTTTTGGTCAACTCGGGTCAAACCGAATAACCAAAATCCAATCCAGGAGTTACCCGATAAGCCTAGAAATCAATCTTGCCCATTAGGCCCAATTAAACTTTAAAGGTCTATTAAGTCGCATTTGGGCTTTATGGATGCGGTTTTGTGCCCAATTGGATCCAATCCATTTGGCCTAAACCCAACTTTGTATAACAAAGCCCAACAAGCCCAATTGCAACACTTAAGCCCAAATCCAATTTTAAGGCCCAAATAATTAATTCCAAAAATTCCAAATTTCATATTTAATTACCAAAGTGTATAACATGATTAATTACCCAAATTAACATTTCTAAAACATCAATATACACATTAATCATGCTCATTTTCATCATCACATGTCCAACACATTTTTATTAAAATCAACCCAATACATGCTTCCAAAGTCTCGGCCAATGAGGGATTTTATATCCGATTTGGTTCAATCCAATTAATCCCACAATCGACATTAATCAACATCCTAATTGATTCTAACTCATCCAATGAATTAAAAAATCAAAATCACCAAGAACACATTAGGGCACTACATTCGGCAAGCCCAAATATTTTTGGGGAAATATGTTCCAAACATTATTTCAATAAATTGATCCAATCAATCATCATATAAAACACATTCAAGCATATTTAATCATCCAATTTCTTAATTTATGCTCAAAATAAATTTTACCCAAATTTTAAGCCCTAAACGTTTTCATGCTCAAACCTTGCTCTAGATGCCATTGTTGGTTTCTATTAAGGTAACTAGATCAATAATAAGCATGAATCAAGTGCGAATACTTATCGAAGAAGTTGCGGAATACTCACATCGATCGGTTGAGTGACGCGGAGGCAAAAAAAACTTAACTTTCTGCCTCATCACTGGTTCGGCAGTGAGCTGTGTGAAGCTCACTGGTTTGGCTCGGTTTGGGTCCTTCGTCAAGCTCCAAGCTTCGTCGAACGATTTCCGGCTCATGGGATGACCTCCCTATCACCTTCGCATGTCTCGTAAGCGTGCTAGCACTTGTGATTTTGCCACAAAATCCCACTCTTGCTTCCCTTCTTGCTCGGCATTTCCAGAAAATTCAATGAAGAAAATAGCCACCAGGGCGTGAGAGGGAGAAGAGAAAGAGAGACAGAGAGAGTTGTGTTTTGGTTAAAGAAAATTGTGTATCTAATACCAATTTTGAATTTCAAAATTCAATTAATAATTTTCTCTTTCCAAAAGTCAAGCATTAATGCCAACCACCACATCCATCAACTCACATCACTCATGAATAGTGACTTACGTCAATCACTCAAAGGAAAGACATCTATCACTTGATAGACGAATGATGTGACGCTAGATGCGACTAGCGATTTGATGCTTGATTTGACTTGCGTGACGCATTCAAATTCGAAATGCGAATACGCTCGCAAATAATCTCGGGCTCGGGTTCGCCAATCCAAATTAACGAATTTTCTGTTGCGACGTAATTAAATGATTACGCCTAGCGAAATCACTATTCACGTCGATAACGAATTAATTCTAAATTAACTCGTTCGCCCGAATTAAAATCTAATTTTAATCCAGCGTCGAAATCCAATTTCGTTTAATATATCAAATATATTAATTAATCGATTAATTCCAAATTAATCGTTATCTCTCTTTAAATGATATTTTATCCCAGATAAAATATCTCCATAATTAATCCCAGATTAATTTTCTCTCTCTTCTAATTAATCCCATATTAATTTAGAGTGCGAGTCATACATCATCGGTGAATCTTTGGGAAGCGACCCATGAGATCCCCAGATATGTTGGCAGAAAATTCGGTCGTCGGACTATCCGAACACGTAAGTACCAAGTACTACATTTATACCGATTTACAAGACAAGGTTGGCCTCTATCAAAGCGTCATGCCTATCCAATTCTCTGGAAATATCCTTACAGGAATAAAGGATCTATATCAGGCGTAGTATACGTAGTATTGCTTATTTCTGTCCAGTATCAAATGATCACGTGCTAGGCCTGAGGCTGGAATTGTGTCTGTCACGTACAAAGCACATGTCGGATGTCTGGTAACTAGTCTCTATAATCGGATAAACCTGACCTAGTCATTTTATCCTGATAGCTGCAGCATTTAAGAGAACCAGTCCCGTATCCTACGTGACCACCATCTCCATATGACTGGAGTGACACTTCCGTCTTGACATCACACCCAACACAGTACGATTCTCAATATACCCAATATTGGCGTACACAGAACCTGTTAAAGCCCTGGACGACCTCAACCAAAGTATATTGATTGTCGCAAGTATTAGCGGTGCAAGTCTCAGGTTAAGACCAAATACACCTACCCCTGATTTCGGACTTCCATATACACAGAGTCATACTACCAATGGAATTCCGAGGGGGTCTATCCAGAGCGAAGCTGTTTCCCGTTTACCATCAGTAAAACACAACCTCCTATTACACTTGCATGAGTATCATATACCCAAATATATGAGAACTATGATATTGTGCCCTCACACGCGCACAAGTGTAATACTAGCCTTTTACGCATTTATCGATGTCCAATCTCGACAATGCTCTAACTAGGGATATTTAATGATTTATCCTTCATGGACTGATACTGTCTCATATCATTCTCTGTCCAGGAACAAATCATAGGGACCTCTCATCATTTATACATCTAGGTGATCTAATCACAAATGATAAGAGTGAAATCTCCTTTGTCACATAGTTAATTTGTACAACAACACAATGATCTGTACAAATAGTGACGCTATGGGTCATAATTGTCCAACACTAAGGTGTCACAAGTTCATTTAAGAAATGAAACATGTGAATACTCAAAGAAGAATTTGCGGAATAATACTCACTTTGATCGGATATTGGATGCGTCAAATACGAAATTTTGCTTCTTGAAGTTTCGGCCAAGCTCCTCCTTTGAATGTGAAATCCAGCTCCAAGCTTTGATTTTGATTCCAATCTCAATGGGAAAGGTTTCCCTATCACCTTATATGATTCCTTTGGTGTGCTAGCACTTAGAAAATTTGCAACAAACTTTCTATATTTTCCTTTGTATCTCACGGATAAATGAAGAAAAGGAAGAAGAGAAAGAAAAATGTGAAGTGGGCGTGAATGGTGAGAAAGAGAATAAATGTCTGACTTGTTAATTTGATTTCAAAATCAAAAGAAAAGATATACCAAATATTTGGTATTAAGTCAATCATTACTTACACACTTGTGTTTCTTACAAGTCACCATTATTTCATCACCAAATTCCATCACCAAAAAGTTTGGCAAAGTGACTAGGTGATGTGACTTGTATGTGACATGTGGGCCCCACTTGAATTCAAAATCTGAGTGGGCCCGCAAACACTCACGGGCTGGTTTCGCTAATTCCGAATTAATGAATTTTCTGTTGCGACGTAATTAAATAAAATTTAATTAAATAATTATGCATAGCATAGTATAATAGTATTGCGTATTGCGATCTAGTATCGGATGTCACATGCAAGGCCTGGGCCTGGAATAATGTCTGCCCCGTACGAATCATATATCGATCATCAGCAACCTAGTCTCTTAATCGGATAAATCATGACCTTGTCATATAATCCCGATGGTTGCAACCACTTAGAGTTCCAGTTTTGTATTCTGCGTGATCATCATCTCCATATGACTGAAGTGATCTTCCGTCTTGACATCACACACAATACACTACGATTCTCAATAAACCCAGAAGATGCGTACACAGAACCTGTTAAAGTCCTGGACGACCAAACCAAGCGTATTGATTATCGTTGTTGGACATTATGACCCATAGCGTCACTATTTGCACAGATCATTGTGTTGTTGTAGCAAATTAACTATGTGACAAAGAAATTGCACATCTCATTTGTGATCAGATCACCATAGATATATCAATGAAGAGAGGTCCCTATGATTAGTTCCTGGATTGAGATGATATGAGACAGTATCAGTCCACGAAGGATTAATCATTAATATCCCTAGCCGTAGTATATCGAGACTGGACATCGATAATGCGGAATAGGCTAGTATTGCACTTGTGCGCGTTGTGAGGGCACAACGGCATAGTTCTCATATATATAAGTATTGGATACTTGTGCAAGTGCGATAGGAGGTCGTGTTTCACCGATGGTACGGGAAACAGCTTCGCTCTGGATAGACCCTTCGGAATCCCATTGGTATTATGACTAGGTGTCTATGGGAGGCCGAAATCAGGTAGGTGTGTATAGTCTTAACCTGAGACTTACATCGCTAATACTTACGACAATCGGTAAACTTTGGTTTTGGTGTGGGGGATCTTAACTGGTTCTGTGTTCACCTCTTCTGGGTTTATCAGAGAGTCTTAGTGTATTGGATGTGATGTCAAGACGGAAGTGTCACTCCAGTCATAATGGAGATGATGTCACGCAGGATACGTATTAGTGCTCTTTTAGTGATGCGCATCCAATCGTGATATTATGACCAGTCATGAATATCCGATTATAGAGACTAGTTACCAGACATCCGATATGTGTTTCGGACGGGGCAGACCTTATCCAGCCCCAGCCCTAGCACGTGATATCCGATATCTGGGCCAATATGCACAATACAATTGTATACTACGCTTGATACAGATCTATATATTCTTTGATGAATATGTCCGGAGAACTTTGGGAAGACTTGGTGCTTTACTACTAGGAGTCGACCTTGTCTCGTAATCGGTAGAACGTAGTACTTGGTACGTACGTGATTCGGATACTCCGACGACCGTATTTACTGCCAGATTATCCGGGGATCTCATGGGTCGCTTCCCGATAATCACCGATGACGCACAACTCGCACTCTTGAATAATCTGGGATTATGTAAAGAGAGAGAAAATTAATCTAGGATTAATAACGGAGATATTTTATCCGGGATAAAATTTCGTCTAAAGAGAGAGAACGATTAATTTGGAATTAATCGATGAATTAATATATTCGATATATTAACGAAATTAGATTTCGACGCGGAATTAAAATTAGATTTTTAATTCGGGCAAACGAGTTATTCAGAATTAATTCGTTAGCGACGTAAATAATAATTTCGCCAGGCGTAATTATTTATTTAAATTCGATTGAATTAACGTCGCGACGTAAGCTCGGTATTTCGGAAATATCGAACCCGAACGCGTGAGTGCACGTGGGCCCACTTTCATTTGGAACATGTGGGGCCCACATGACACATGTCATTCTAATGCTTTGCATGTAGATAGTGTACAATGCACTCAATGTTATTGCATGGAAATTGAGTGTTTGACACTCTAAGCTATTGCATGTGTTGTGTCATAAATTTATTATTAATTTAATAAATTATGGCATAAATATAAATTGATTTTTGGTAAATCATTTTATTAACATAACACAACTTCTCTCTCTCAATTCTCTCTTCTCTCTCACGCCAAACACATTCTGCTCACTGTTTTTGACTGGTTTTGGGCGTGAGCTAAGGGAAGCAAGAGTGGTTTCTCATGGTGAGAAATCAAGTGCTAGCACACTTACAAGTCTTGCGAAGGTGGTAGGGAGGTTCCCCCATGAGAGGGATCCATCCGACGATGATTGGAGCTCCGTTTCTTCACTCAATATTCTGTTTTGCAGGGACAGTGACTGCATGCAGTGGGCGTGAAAGGCAGTACGTTTTTGGCCTTGATTCGTCTTCAAATCGACATAACCGATCAATGTGAGTATTCCGCTACCTCCGTTGATGTGTTCACACATAATTTCATGTCTTGTTTGATCTTGGGACCTTATAGAAAACCAACAATGGCATCATGAGCTAAAGTTGCAAGCATGAAATTTGTAGGGTTTAAAATTTGGGTAAATGTGATTTGAGCATGATTTGAATGAATTGTTTGTTTGAGTATGCTTATAACATGTTTAAATTCATTTTGGTTGGACTAATTTGATGAAAAATGATTTGGAATTATTTTCCCCAAAATGTAGTCCTTGGCCGAATGTGTTATGGATTTTGAATCCTTGGAATTTTTTGATTTTGATTCATTGGATGAGTTAAAATCATGTAGGATGATGTTAATTTGAGGTCAATTGGATTGTACTTTGAATTGAACAAAACCCAACTAATTCTATATGTTGGCCGAATTGGATAAGCCCAAGTGTTGTCTTGGGAATTTTGATTTTGATAATTGGATGTATTGAAAATCATTCGGGATATGTATTTAATGTCGATTGCGGATTAATTGGATTGAAACCGAATTGGACATGAAATCACTCCTCCCTTGGCCGAGACTTAGCAACATGTAAATGGGTTTGATTTTTCATTATGTGGTTTTGACATGTAATAATGAATTAAGCATGATTAATTGGACTAATTTGGTACTTCGGAAATATCGATTTAGTCGATTAATCATATAATGCACTTTTGGTAATAAATTGTGAAAATTGGATTTTTGGATTTAATTAATTGGGCCTAATTTTGGAAATTAGAATTTAATGTTGTAATTGGGCCTTTTGGGCTTGATTTATCAAGTTTGGTTTAGGCCAATTGGATTGGATCCAATTGGGCCCAAAACCTTAACCATAAAGCCCAATTGCGACTAATGAACCTTTAATGTTTAATTGGGCCTAATGGGGCGAAATTGATTTCTAAGGCATTTTGGGTGATTCCACTATTGGGCTTTGGTTGCCGAAGCCCATGCCTAAAGAAATTAATTGAAGCCCATTAGACTTAATTAAATTGACGTTGGACGTTAATCGGACTTTGAGTCCCGACGCGATTGAATTTGGAATTTAAATCGTAAAAGGTTTATTAACATAAAGTGCAATATTTAATTTGGAATTGGATAGTGAATTAGTATTAAATACATATTAAATTGGATTTAATTATGTAGTTTAATTTAATTCATGAATTCGTACTTTGAGTACTTATTCGCAAAAACGAGTTTGACTCGAACAAAATCAAATCGTTGTTTGAAACATTGGATGATCACTTAATTATCAGATTAATTAATTTGATTAGATTGATTGATTGATACATGCTTGTGTGTGTGAATACATGGTTGTGTTGAATGAATAATGTATATCGGATGGATATTAGATGGGTGGGCAATTTTGGAAATTGTAATAAATTCGATTTATTAAATTGGACCTGCGTGTCCAGCCTTATCACCTTCTTTCTCTTGTATTCTCTTCTCACCTATTCCCCTCCTATGTATATGAGGTTTCTTTAGAAGTGTAGTGTAACGGGTAGAAGTAGTACAAGTGCTAGCTTGAGTGAGAAATGAGAGATTTGATCTAGGATCAATGTGTTAAGTATCCATCCGCATATCATTATTATTTTATTTCATACTCGCTTTATTATGTATTTAGAATGCATGTTTAAGGGTGTATGATGATGAGACCTAACAAAGATATTAAATTGGTAGCCAATTTGCACGCGAAAATCCCTCAATCTATATTAAGCAAATATCCTTCCATTGAATGATTCTTGTTTCAAGATCCGAAGTTGGCATTGGTTTGTTTTTTACCAAAGTCAAGACCTTTGTCAATCAAGGATGTACTTGAATCATGAGAGTTTTGTTGCATATTGGTGTCTTGTCCAATCGTGATTTTTTTGACCAAAGTCAATCCACTTTTTGTCCAAAGACATTGATTACGAAACTTTCCTCGTCAATGGGTCCCGCTTAACTGGAATCATTAGGTTTGTGTTTGGCCAAAGCCAAGGCCTAAATGATTCGGAGGATATGGTTAGGAAAATGTATTGGATACATTGACATTATACATATGTTTCGGACTTGGATGCCACCTAACCGGATCTAGGAATTGGATGAGATCCAATTGATCTGAGAGATCTACCTAGTTAAATAGCATACAGCTTTTTTATTGGCCAAAGTCAGGGTTGTGTGTTATTTAATAGGATCCTAGCCCCCTAGGAAACGAGTTTCCCGAGTACTACTCCACAGAGGGTTAGAGGCTCGACGAAAAATAGTGGGAGGCAAGTATTGAATTTGCAACATTCGTTCATTACTCGCTAAAACACGCTCATTTATATTTTACTCCTCGTCATATTAATCAAAAGTATTAGTCGGACTAATATTTTATGTTGTTAATATATATAGTTAGACTATATACAACTTATTCAATTATAGTTGATTTTATAATTGGATTATAGTAATCAATATAATTGAATTAAAAATTATAGTTGATTTTATATTGGTTATAGTAATCAATATAATTGAATTCAATATATAGTTGATTTTATAATTGGATTATAGTAATCAATATAATTGAATTAAATGATAGTTGATTTTATAATGGGATTATAGTAATCAATATTAAATTATAGTGATTAAATAATTGGATTATTGTAATCATTATAATAAATAGTACCTTATTAAATTGATTAAATAGTTGGACTATTAAAATCAAGAAAAATTGAAAGGTTGAATATTTAAAATATATAATCCTTGGATTAAATGTTTTAAAATGATTTCATTTTCATTGGGAATTAATAGGTTAATTTATTTGATAAAATAACTTATTATGACTAAGAGTTAAACAAATATCCCCTAATTAAGCAAATAGTAGAGCATAAAGTCTTTGGAAGATTTATGTGATTGATGACTTTAGTGCTTAATAATATACTTATAATAAATCTATCTTAGATTTAAAAGTATTAAAATTGCAATTATAATAATTCTTGGAGAATTAATTGACTATTCTAGTGGAGAAAAGTCAAAGTTTGCAATTGGGCATGTAGCACAAGGTGCACATCATTTCGATATTCTAAAAAACCCAAAGGTTTGTGAAATATTGAAAAGGATAATTGACATATCCCAAAGTGACTACCATTTGGATATGGAAGACAAAGGAATTAAAGAAAGGGCGAGGCTCTAACTTTAAAAATTTGTCAAAGTTATTTCCTACTAGTATTAAAATTGGATTTTCAATACTTAGTGTGGTACATAAAATATTGTATGACGTTTCAGAATCCGCTGTGAGCTGGATACTGGCTGGCTTCAAGCCGAGATTTCTCTGCGAATCGGACACGGGACGAAAGTCGCTGTTTCGACCGTAGATACCTAAGTTTAGGAACTACCCTTTGGGTATGTACTTAAATTAGGAAATGTTATAATGTACTAGTTTATCTAGAGACATTATCTCTATATCAGTGTTTAATATCCATTGCGGATAAAACCTTTATATTCTAGAAACACTAAAGTGTTTCAATATATAAAGATGATACTGAGAAAATACATTGGATGTAAATATAGAAATTTATATTTTGAATATAAAGAAAATCTCAAACATATAAATGACAAATAAATAGCTCAAAATTGATTTGATCAATGGAGACTTATTTGTGGCATGTTTTCTTTTCTGGGACACATTTAACAAGACTCGTATATCCACACTTTTTGTAGAGTGGGTACTAGGACTGATTTTGACTATTCACATAAGGTCTACGAATCTAGTTTATTAGGTTTAATACCTAAAATACTATTTTACTTGGTAATAGTAAAAGAGCCACCGATCTGTTGGCCCTATTCATGGTGAAGTAAGTGGGCCCATATCTAACTAGGCTAGATGTGAACATGAATATTTCGTGACCTTAACGGATGTGACATCACTTTGTGGTTATGTGTTTCTTTTGAAGAACACAATCGGAAACTTTTAGAGTTTCGACACGAATAGACAACAGATCGGCTATAGTATTATTCCGCCACGGTAATACCGTAATGGAAAATACTTAAGCAGTAAGTTTCATATTTACATGAAAGAGTATGGTATTCTTTCAGATGAGGACTCCTCGTGAGACACGTCAGTTAGACGATGTGTCTGACTAAAACCGATTTTTGTTGGATATAATAAGGTTTATCACGATCGCTCTGAGCTACTATTTCCTTCAACAGGATATGTATTGACAGTGGAAAACTTATTTGGAATAAGGTTCCATATAAATCTGTTTGACAGATATCATATAGGATATGAACAGGAAAGAAACGGGGTTTCTCATTCCTTATAATTTGGGTATGCCATGCATAACGTTTGGTTGATACCAAACTAAGGACCCAAATTGATCAATGCCAATATAAGTTATCCTAAGGGAAACCTTAAGTATAATACTTATATATCCCACTTGAGA
>SKCR01054949.1:0-30031 GCA_019454045.1 Zanthoxylum bungeanum | reverse complement strand
AGTGATCTATAGGTGATAACTTGATTAGACTAAAAACTACGAGATAAGTTTTGGAACTCGGCGAAACTATTAAATTCAAGTGCGTGATAGCGTAACTTGGTATATCATATTTGTACTAAGGTGTAATGTGTGCATATGATATGATGCGAGACCCTAAGGATGGTCTCTAATACGCTAGGGTGGAACTGTGGTGGTTTAAAACTAATTTTGGGAAATTCTGTGCCACGCGTCGCGACGCGCAACGTCCAGAAATGTGCATCCATTTTTCACTTACGCGTCGCGACGCACATCCCTTTTATGTCGCGACGCGAGGCAGTTTTCCAGGATTCTGCCCCTTTCTTCTTCAACTCCAATTCACCCAATGCAAAACCCTAACATTCCCATATTACAACCAATACTCAAAACACCATGTTACACTCAATTCCACATAAAGTAAGTCATCATCTCTGTAACATCCCCGTATCTGGGAGATGTCACCAGCAGGTGATAACAGTACTAACCCCATAAGCCTCTGACTTCCCGACAATATTCTTCACTACTAAACCATCTAAATGCAAAGTCATGCACATGGACCATAGCCTAACTCAACAACATAAAATGCTTTTATTACTCATAACTGTGTACTCAAATATACTTCTCTTTACAACACTTTAACGGACACCTGTATTGACTTATACAACACTAATGTATACATGCAACTTTACTTTGACTCTAACTGGACTCTTATGCTCTCTGACTCTGAACTGGTGAACTCTAAACCCTAGAGATTGCATCAATATCCATCCTCACGAGCTTGTCCTCCAAGAAAACCTGCAACTATAGAAAACTGGGATCTAAGTGAGTGGACTTAGGGGTGTTCGCAGTGCGGTTTGTGGCGGTTTTTTCGTTTTTTACTTCAAACCGCGCAGGTTGGCGGTTTGGAAAATTAAAAAATGAAACCGCAAATTTGATAAGGAAAATCGCGGCGGTTTGGGTTGGCGGTTTAGCGGTTTGGGCGGTTCGGTCGGCGGTTTGGATTATAAATTTTTTAAGAAAATTTTATGTGTTTTCACATTATAATTGAAGAAAAAATTACATAATTTTCATTTATTCATTACATATTGTTATATGATCATTAAATATCTTTATTTTCATAGTTAAAGAAGAAGAAAAATATAAAATAATATTTAATTTGAACGCGGATTGGCGGTTTAGGCGGTTCGGGTCGCGGTTCGAGTCAAAATTTACGGTTTGGGCGGTTCTCAGTTTGACATGGGTCAAAACCGCACACCGACCTGAAATTTGCGGTTCGATTCGGTGTTGTTCAAAATCATTTTTAATATTTTTTCAAACCGCGCGATTCGATTCGGTTCGGTGCGGTTCGTGGTTTGACCCGAAATTGTGTTCGCCCCTAAGTGGACTATAAAGTTGAAATGCTGCAATAAAATCATTTAGTTCTGAAATCAAAATCTGAAACTCTTTTTCTGAAATTTTCGTCTGAAATCTCTTTTATAAAACTTGCCTTTATGAAAACTGCTTTTGAAATTCTGGTTTCTGAAAACTGTTCCAAAAATCTGATTTTCTGAAAAACAATCTACTGAAATTCTGATCATTGTGAACTACTCTGTATCTTAAAAACCTTGACGTATGAGGGCGTTACATATCGCCGTCCCCCCATACGCCTAATGTTGGACAATTATGACCCATAACATCACTATTTGTACAGAACATGGCGTTGTTGTACAAATTAACTATGTGACAAAGGAAATTGCTCTTTTATCATTCGTAATTGGATTACCTAGATAAATAAATGATAAAAGTCAATATGATTAGTACCGGATTAATAAGATATGAGACAATATTAATCCACTAAGGTTTAATCATTAAATATCCCTAGTCGTAGTATTATCGAGACTGGACATCGATAATGCGGAATAGGCTAGTATTGCACTTGTGCGCATTATGGAGGCATAACGACATAGTTCTCATATATTTGGGTATTGGATACTCATGTAAGTGTAATAGGAGGTTCTGTTTACCGATGGTACGGAAACAGCTTCGCTCTGGATAGACCCCTTGGAATCCCATTGGTAGTATGACTATGTTTCTATGGGAATCCGAATCAGGGTAGGTGTATTTGGTCTTAACCTGAGACTTGCATCGCTAATACTTGCGATAATCAGTATACTTTGGTTTTGGTCGTCCGAGGCTTTAACAAGTTCTGTGTACGCCTCTTCTGGGTATATTGAGAATTGTAGTGTATTGGGTGTGATGTCAAGATGAAAGTATCACTTCAATCACATGGAGATGATGATCACGCAGGATACGGAACTGGTACTCTTGTATGCTACAACTATCGGGATAATATGACAAGGTCATGATTATCCGATTATAGAGACTAGTTACCTGTGATCCGATATATGCTTCGTACGGGGCAGACACAATTCCAGCCCCAGGCCCAGCATGTGACATTCTGATACTGGATCGTAATACGTAATACTACGTATGCTACGCCTGACAAAGATTACATATTCCTTTAAAGAATATTTCTGGAGAATTGGGTAGGCACGATGCTTTGCTAGAAACCAACCATGTCTTGTAAATCAGTAAGAACGTGGTACCGAGTACGCACGTATTCGGATAGTCCGATTACCGTATTTACTGCCAACATATCCAGGGATCTCTTGGGTCGCCTCCGAAAGATTCACCGATGATGTTTGACTCGAACAGAATTAATCTGGGATTAATTATGAGAAAGAGAGAGAAAATTAATATGGGATTAATTACGGCAAAGAATTAATCTGGGATTAATTAAAAGAGAAAGAACTAATATGGGATTAATTGCGACGAGAATTTATCTGGGATTAAATTTGTCAAGAAGAGAGAACACGATTAATTTAGAATTAATCGGTAAAGTAAATTTAATAGTGAAATTAGATTTTACTATTTAATTTATTTAATTGGGCTAAAATAATATATTAGATATATTAATTGAAATTAGATTTCAATGCGGAATTAAAATTGGATTTTAATTCAAGCGAACGAATTATTTTAGAATTAATTCGCAAGCGACTTTCGTAATAATTTTGCGAGGTATTATAATTTAATTAAATTGGATTTAATTACGTCGCGACAGAAAATTCATTTAATCGGATTAAACGAAACCGAGCCCGAAGTGTGTTGAGCCACCCAACTTGAATTTTGAATTTAAGTGTGGGACCCATTAGTCACATCACTTGTCAAAGGTGATGGTGGTAGTTGGCTAAAGTGAATGGTTTTCATAAAACCACTTACTTTTAACCAACTTTGTTTTTGTTTTTGGAAAACAATTACATCATTTAGTTTTTGTAAAGAAACACACAACATAACAAAAACACTTCTCTCTATCCCTCCTCCCTCTCAATTGCCGAATGCATAGCTCCTTGGAGGAGAAAATGTTTCTTTCAATTCTTGTTCAAGCTAGCAATTAAAGGAGTGAATCAAGGTGATAGGGAAACTCACCCGAGAGTATGAAACTCGATTTCAAGCTCCGAAGCTTCCAACACATCCAACAAAAAAGGATTTTTTGAAATCTCCTCAACCAATCAATGTGAGTATTCCACAACTCTCTTGATAATTCACACATGAATCACTCTTAGATGATCTTGGCATGTTCTAGGAACACTTATAATGGTATTAGAGCGATCTAAGTTTGATTTGGAATTCTAAGGTTCAAGACTTTAATTTGGGAATTTTATGTTTGGAGCTTGATTTTCTTAAATTGATGGTTTGGATGAGTTTATATGATGTTGAATTGGAATTGTGCATAATTGATTTTGTGAAAAATTGATTAGATTAATTTTCCCCAAATTCACATGCTTGGCCGAAAGTTACCCCAGAATAAGCTCATGGGAATTTTTGAAATTTGACATATTGGATGTGTTGTTGGCATGATAGAAATATTGAATATTGATTTAAATTGGATTGAAATCAAATTGAATGATTTTTGTATGCCTTTGCCGTGAGTTTGAAGCTTGTTTTAGAATTGATTTTGCTTCAATTTGTGTTGGACATGAATTGGAAATGTTGAGCATAATTAATTGGATTAATTAAATATTTTGGAAACATTAGGTTAGTTAATTAATTGTGTTGATTACACTTGAATTAGATTAATATGTAATTTGGAATGATATTAATTTAATTTATTGTATTTGGGCTTAATGGGCTTGGTTGGACCAAGTTTGATTTAAGATAATTGGTTGGATCCAATTGGGCCTAAAACCATTTTCATAAAGTCCAAATATGATAATTGGCCTTTTAAAATTTTAATTGGGCCTAATGGGCCTAAATTAATTTTTGGCATATGGTGATTCCTAATTGGGCCTTGGCATCTTAGGTTTGACCCATAATTGCCAAAGCCCATGCCTAATAAATTAATTAAAAGCCCATTGGACTTTAATTGAATAGTATTGGATACTAATTGGGCCTTAGAGACCCGTTAAGATTGGATTTGGAATCCAAGTCAAAAAATAAGGGTGGCAACGGGTCGGGCCGGGCCCGGGCTTTGACAAGCCCGGCCCGAGCCCAACCAACAAAAAAAAGCCCGGGCCCGGGAAAAGCCCAGCCTTGGAGTCTTCCGGGCCGGGCTCGGGCCCGGGCTTTCATTTTAAGGCCCGACCTGGGCTTTTTCCACCCCGGGCCGGGCTTCGGGCTTTTCTGCCACCCCTATCTAAAAGGCCCTATTAAAAGTGTAATTATTTAATTTGGAATTAAATATGAATATAATTTAAATTGGATTTAAAATTGTAGTTCGATATAATTCAAGAATACTTACTTTGAGTATTTATTCTTAAACGAGTTGGACTCGCGCAAATCAAATCGTTGTTTGAACATTGGATGGTCACTAATTAAAGATTAATTAATTGGATTAGATTGATTGATAACATACTTTGTGTGAATACTTGGATGTATGTATGAATAATGTATATCGAATGGATATTAGAAGGGTGAGGGCAATTTTGGAAATTATTGTAATAAATTTAGAATTTATTAAATTGGACCTGCGTGTCCAGCCTATTATCTCCTTATCTCATTGTATTTCTCTTCTCACCAATTCCCTTCAATGTAAATGAGGTTTCTTTAGAAGTATTATGTAATTGGGTAGAAGTATGAATAGTGCTAGCGGGAGAGAGGAAATTGAGAGATTTGTTCTAGGAACAAGTTTGTTGTATATCAATCCACATATCATTATTAAATTTTATCGCGCCTTATTATGCTTTTAGAATGCATGCTTAAGGGTGTATGATGAGACCTAATTAAAGATAATAAATTGGTTGCCAATTTACGCGACAAAAACCCTCATTTTATATTAAGCGTTTTTCCTTCCATTGAGTGATTCTCTCTCAAGATCCAATATTGGCATTGGTTTGTTGGCCAAAGTCAAGATCAATGTCCATCGCGGATGTGTTTGAATCATGAAAGCTTTGTTTCATATCGTACGCCTTGGGCAAGCTGTGATTTGTTGGCCAAAGTCAAGGTCACTTCTTGTTCATCGGCCTCGATTACGAAGCTTTCCCACTGTCAATGGGTCACGCTTAACTGGTTTCATTAAGCTTGTTGAGCCAAAGCCAAGGCTTAGTTGATTCAGAGGAAAAAGGTTAGGCAATATATTGGATATATTGGCATATATTGGATATATGTTTCGGACTTGGAGGTCCACCTACTGGATATAGGAATTGGATGAGATCCAATTGAACTTAGAGATCTACCTAGTTAAGTTTCATACAATTTGTTGGCCAAAGTCAAGGTTGTGTGTTATTTAACGGGATCCTAGCCCACTAGGAAACTAGGTTTCCCGAGTACTCCACAGAGGGTTAGAGGCTTGCCGAAAAATAGTGAGAGGCAATTATTAAATTTGCAATTTCGTTTAGATACTTGCCAACACACGCTCATTTCATTTTTTCGTCATTAAAAATTTATACATATTAGTTGGACTAATATTCAATTGTTGTTTTTATTAAACAGTTGGACTGTATTCAAACTACTACATTTATAGTTGATTATATAATTGGATTATAGTAATCAATATATTTGAATTTAACCAATCAAATAGTAGTTGATTATATAGTTAGACTATAGTAATCACTATATTCGATTGTAACCGAAGTCGTTGATTGAATAGTTGGACTATTGGAATCAAGATAACTGAAAGATTAGCGTTTAAAACATAATCCTGGGTGAAAATGTCTTTAAGCGGCTTCAATTTACAAATTGGGAATAGAACATCAGGATAGTCCTGGGAGCCAAGAAGTTATTTTATTTGATAGAGTGACATCTCGGGCCTGAGCCCGGAGTTGAGCAAATAGTGGAGCATGATCTTTGGAAGACTCATGGTGATGATAACTTTAGTGCTCAATCCGTTATGTTTGCCGCAATGACTCCTTAATTTCTTCATCAGAACTAAGGATTAGATCTTTATAGTATGATATTGAAATTGAAGGATCTTCATAGATCTATTCTTAGATCTTAAAAGTACTAGTTGCAATAAGAAAACTCTTGGAGAGTTAATGGCTATGCTCAAGGAGACAGAGCCAGAGCTTACAAAAGGGCAAAAAGGGCAAGGCGCATCTTACTTCGACATCCTAGAAGGCCAAGGCTTGGCCGAAGACTTCTGGGGGTGTGAAGAAAAGGGCAAGGCTAAATCATCATAGTCTTTTGGGAAGACAAAAGACATATCCCAAGATGTATGCCTAAACTGTGGCAAACGGGGTCACTAGAAGTGTGACTGCCATATGGACAAGGCAGACATGAAGGAAGTGAATATGGGCAAGGCTCCGACTTCAGGTATGTTTGTTATAAACATGTCCACTGCTGGTTTTAAAATTGGATTTTAGATACTGGATGTGGTACATAAATATATGTACTGATGTGCGGGATCTGCTGATTAGCAGGAGACTGGCTTCAGATGAGATCGACCTATGAGTTGGAAACGGGACGAGAGTCGCTATTTTGGCCGTAGAAACCTAAGTTTTGGAACTGTCATTTGGGCATGTACTTAAATTAGGAAACTGTTATAATGTATCTAGTTTGACTAGGAACATTATCTCTGTATCTAGTTTAACCCTTTGCGGGTATACCTTTATATTCTAAAACACTAAGTGTTTTGTTTATAAAGATGATATTGAGATAAACACATTAGATGTGAATAACAGTATTTATATTTAGAATATAAATGAATCTCAAACATATAATATGACAAACAAAAGCTCAAACTAAATAAATCTGTTGAGACTTAAAAGTGGCATTGTTGTCTCGGACACATTAACAAGACTCGTATATCCACACTTTCGAAGAGTGGATACTAGGACGGATTTGATTCTAATTCAAATGATGTCTACGAATCTAGTTTATTAGGCAAAGTGCCTAAAACACATTTTACTTGGTAAAAATGTAAGTGCCACCGATCTATTAGCCCTCGTTCATAGTGACGTAAGTGGGCCCATGTCTAGCTAGGCTAGAGGTGGATATGAATACTTCGTAACCTTTACGGATGTGGCATCACGTTACAGTTATGTGTATCTTATGAAACACAGAGTCATAAACTTTTGAGTAATTCAAAGAGTTTCAACACGAAGTAAGAAAACAGACCGGTAAAAGTATTAAAAACATTACGGTCGGACCATAGTGTAAAATACTTAAACATATAAGTTTCAAGATTACTTGAAAGAGTATAGTATTCTTTCACAGTGGACTCCTCACGGAACACCTCAATTGAGTGATGTGTCCGAACTGAGAAACCGAACTTTGTCGGACATAGTAAGGTTAATGATGAGTCACTCTGAGCTACCAATTTCCTTCTAGGGATACGCATTAAACAGTGCAATACTTATTTTGAATAAGGTTCCATGTAAATCTGTTAGACAGACTTCATATTAGATATGAACAGGAAAGAAACTAGGTTTCTCATTCCTGAAGATTTGGGAATGCTGGGCAAATGTTTGGATGATACCAAACTAGAACCCAAATTGGATAAGTTTCTATTTGTAGGTTGTTCTAGGGAAACCAAAGTATAGTACTTATACAACTCACAAGAGAACAATGTAATTGTTGCACTCCATGTGGTTTTCCTAAGAGGAATTCCTATATACAGTGGTAAGTGGGAGGAAAGTAAAACTCGATGAAAATCAGAGTAATACTGTTCCAGACACCGAGTCCTCACGGAACACTAACAGTTCATCAGGGATGAAACTGTACCAATAATCTTCGAATACACAAGAACCGCGTAGGTCAGAAAGAGTCAGAAAACAACCTGGGAGGTATGGGTTTCTGATCTCACCTCATGTAGATATCAATCTTATTGAGGAAGACGAACCGACTACGTATGAGGAAGTGATACAAGGTATCGACTCCTTTTATGGCAAAGTGTCATGAAGTCCGAAATGGATTCCATGTATTCCAACTAAGTTTGGACACTGGTTGATGTACCAGAAGACATTGTGCCTATTGGTACTAAATGAGTTTTCAAGGAAGACGTACATGGATGGCAACATATAAACGTACAAGGCTAGGCTTGAAGCGAAATGGTATCGTCATCAACATTGTGTTGATAAAGACGAAACTTTTTCACTTGTTGCCATGATTAAATCCATTTGGATAATGCTTGCTTATGCTGCATATTTCATTTATGAAATATAGCATATGGACGTCAAAACCACTTTCCTTAACGGAAACCTGTTAGAGGATATTTACAACATCCTGACGGTTTTTCCATACCGAAACATGCAAACAAGGTTTGCAAGTTAATCGATCCATTTATGGATTGAAGCAAGCATAGGGTTCTTGGAACTAGCATTTTGATGTAATCATAATGGTATATGATTTAATTCAAAATGAATATGATTCTTGTGTATATAAGAAGGTTAGTGGGAGCGCACTAACAATGAATGTCCTATAAGTTGATGATGTATTGCTTCTTAGCAATAACATTCCCATAATATTATCGGTGAAAGCTTGGCTTTCATTAAAATTCTCCATAGAATACCTGGGAGAAGCAAGCTTTATTCTAGGAATAAAGATCTACTGGGATAGATCTAGAAAGCTGCTGACAACACTCTCTCAGTGTTCGTACATTTTTGAAATGTATGTGACCTGATGTCTCATATGCTTTGAGCATGTGTAGGCGCTATAAGACCAATCCAGGTGATGGTCACTGGATTGATGTAAAGAACATCCTTGAGTATCTTGGACGAACTAAGGATGCTTTCTGGAAATATGAGGAAAGAGAACTTGAGGTGACTAGGTTCACCGCTGCAAGTTTTCAAACCGAAAAAGATGACTTAAGTCGTAATAAGGGTACATATTTAGTTTGAATAACGAAACAGTGAGCTGAAAATCTTCCAAGCAAGATACTGCTGCCGAATAAATAACAAAAGCGGAACATTGCTGCAGCTGAGGCAGCAAAAGAAGCATTTTGGATCTATATAATCCCAATTGGATTAAGAGTAGTTCTGTTAGCAGCTGAGCTAGGCTACAGCATAGGTAAAGAACCACAGTCTCATCAATGATCCAAGTATATACTTTGACTATTTCATCTGATTCGTTGGATCATACATCATGGCGATGTGATGATCAAATAAAACGCATCAGATGATTACATTGCAAATCCGCTGACGAAAGCTGTTTCTCAGCAGAAATATGAGCAACACGTACATAGTCAGGTGTTAGACACTTGAGTGATTGACTATAGGCCAAGTGGGAGATTGTTGGACAATTATGACCCATAGCATCACTATTTGTACATAACATGGCGTTGTTGTATAAATTAATTATGTGACAAAGGAAATTGCTCTTTTATCATACATAATTGGATTACCTAGATAAATAAATGATAAAAGTCCACATGATTAGTACCAAATTAATAAGATATGAGACAATATTAATCCACTAAGGTTTAATCATTAAATATCCCTAGTCATAGTATTATCGAGACTGGACATCGATAATGCGGAATAGGCTAGTATTGCACTTGTGCGCATTATGGAGGCATAACATCATAGTTCTCATATATTTGGGTATTGATACTCATGCAAGTGTAATAGGAGGTTCTGTTTACCGATGGTACGGAAACAGCTTCGCTCTGGATAAACCCCTCGGAATCCCATTGGTAGTATGACTATGTGTCTATAGGAATCCGAATCAGGGTAGGTGTATTTGGTCTTAACCTGAGACTTGCATCGCTAATACTTGCGACAATCAGTATACTTTGAATTTGGTCGTCCGGGGCTTTAACAGGTTATGTGTACGCCTCTTCTGGGTATACTGAGAATCGTAGTGTATTGGGTGTGATGTCAATATGGAAGTATCACTTCATTCATATGGAGATGATGATCACGCAGGATACAGAACTGATACTCTTGTATGCTGCAGCTATCGGGATAATATGACAAAGTCATGATTATCCGATTATAGAGACTAGTTACCTGTGATCCGATATATGCTTCGTACGGAGCAGACACAATTCCAGCTCCAGGCCTTGCATGTGACATTCTGATACTGGATCGTAATACGCAATACTACGTATGCTACGCCTGACAAAGATTACATATTCCTTTAAAGAATATTTTTGGAGAATTGGGTAGGCACGGTGCTTTGCTAGAAGCCAACCATGTCTTGTAAATCGGTAAGAACGTGGTACCGGGTACGCACGTATTCGGATAGTCCGATAACCGTATTTACTGCCAACATATCCAGGGATCTCTTGGGTTACTTCCCGAAGATTCACCGTTGAGATTTGACTCGAACAAAAAATTAATCTGGGATTAATTATGAAAGAGAAAATTAATCTGGGATTAATTACGGCAATGAATTAATCTGAGATTAATTAATAGAGATAAAATTAATCTGGGATTAATTGCTACAAGAATTTATCTAGGATTAAATTCGTCGAGAGGAGAGAACGCGATTAATTTAGAATTAATCGGTAAAGTAAATTTAATAGTGAAATTAGATTTTACTATTTAATTTATTTAATTGGGCTAAAATAATATATTAGATATATTAATTGAAATTAGATTTCAACGCGGAATTAAAATTGGATTTTAATTCAAGCGAACGAATTATTTTAGAATTAATTCGCAAACGACTTTCGTAATAATTTTGCGAGGCATTATTATTTAATTAAATTGGATTTAATTACGTCGGGGCGGAAAATTCGTTTAATCGGATTAAACGAAACCGAGCCCGAAGTGTGTTGAGCCACCCAACTTGAATTTTGAATTTAAGTGTGGGACCCACTAGTCACATCACTTGTCAAAGGTGATGGTGGTAGTTGGCTAAAGTGAATGGTTTTCATAAAACCACTTACTTTTAACCAACATTGTTTTTGTTTTTGGAAAACAATTACATCATTTGGTTTTTGTAAGAAACACACAACATAACAAAAACACTTCTCTCTCTTCTTACTCCCTCTCAATTGCCGAATGCATAGCTCCTTGGATGAGAAATTTTTTCTTTCAAATCTTGTTCAAGCTAGCACTTAAAGGAGTGAATCAAGGTGATAGGGAAACTCACCCGAGAGTATGGAACTCAATTTCAAGCTCCGAAGCTTCCAACACATCCAACAAAGAAGGATTTTTTGAAATCTCCTCAACCAATCAATGTGAGTATTCCGCAACTCTCTTGATAACGAATCACTCTTAGACGATCTTGGCATGTTTTAGAAACACTTACACCTAATTGTAGCCAGCAGTGCAAATCCATGACTTTGGGGCGTTACGTATCGCCGTCCCCCAAAACATGCTACTACTATCTCTGAAACTGGTGGTCTTGGGGCGTTACATATCGCCATCCCCCAAGCCACAAAATTAGAACTGGGGGTGCAGATCTATGCTACCACCCAAGCTCTGAATCCAAGGTCTAGGGGCGTTACATATCGTCGTCCCCCTAGACCTGCTTTAGGATCTGAGGGCGTTACGTATCGTCGTCCCCTCAGTCCTCTACATGTGCACATGTCTTTGTCCGTCAATTCCAATTGTTTCAAGTTACATATTGGGGTGAGTTTTTCCCTCATGCCCCGAAAAACATAATACACGTTCTTAAAAAAACATTTCTTTCTCAAATGTAACTTGAATCATTTCTCAAATATGCTGAATAAAAACATAACTGTTAAATAAATGGCTAACGCCCTAAAATCAGAAAAAGTAAGTCTGAATTTCAAAACTTAACAAAATCAGTTTGAGAAAAGAGGTCCACTCACTGTTTTGGAATCTGGCCGGTATTACTCGATTGCTGAAGAAATTTTGGTTCCTGAAATTAATCTAAAACTGACAATCTTGGTTAGAACTGGGCTTGGGAACATATTCCGAAATAAAATAAATTTGTCCACTCAAGTACTTATATCATTTCAAAGCGTATTATCTTATATCATGATGTACTGTGTAATTACGGACTGATACGAGACCCATAGGGCGACCTCTAACACGTTGGGGTGGAACATGAATGGTTTAAAATCAATTTGGCAGAATTTTTGTCTTTGCGTCGCAACGCAAAGGTCGTGCGCGTCGCGACGCGCATCATCCAGAAGCTTCCCGTGAATTCTAGCACATGTCACAACGCTAGCTCTTCCTGCATCGCGACGCATACTTGATTTTCAGGTTTCTGTATTTTTTCCTCATGCGTTTCTCACCCAAAAACATCTTTAATACTTCCATATCACTTCCAATACACAATCCAACAAATCACATCAATTCCACACATACTAAAGTACCAAGTTATCATCATTAACTACTCACTCATTTAATCACAAATCCATTATTCTTAAATCAAACTTTAAACTTTTCAAACTCAAACACTTAACTCCCTAACTCATTTCTTTACTAGTTAACCACTAATATGCAACAGATAACATGCCACTACAACTACCATAACATCAATTTGCCAAAATCTCATAACTTGAAATTTGGGTTTAGTTTCATTACCTTATTTTTGTTGGATTCTCAACTCTTCCTTAAGTTCCATGGATGCCGAAGCTTCTTTGCTTCTCCCTCTTCTTTCTTTCATTCTTCTTTCTTTCATTCTTCTTTCTTCTTCTTCTCTCTTTTCTTCCTCTCCTCACGTCTTCTTCTTTCTTTTCTTTTTTATTTCATTTAATTTTTGTGAAATAGTGAATAGTGAGTCCTTTATATAGTGGGGTTGTATGATAATTGTAAGTTTGGGGAAAAGTGTAGAAGTTTTTAGAAAACTTGAGATTTTTGCATTTGACCCCGAAATCACTATTCATCAGAAATTTTAACTTGTATTTTTTTTTACCTATTTCTGGTCGGATTTTGGAAAACTATTCAACGTGGAAGTTGTAGGTCTCGATCTCAGCTTTCCGAAGATATAAAATTAATAAAAATCGAAGTTCGCATGAAAACGTTACGCCCCAAATACCACAGGCTATCCAAATGGGAAGATTGTACAGTCTCGACCCGGGACTTTGAGGGATTTACCGATTGTCTCCAAAGTCATTCCATAAGTATATTTAAGTCTCAACATAATTTATTTTATGTGCCTTCATCTCGTACGTAACAGTACCACTGTATGCAGTAGTGAAAACTACCGATCGTTACAATCTCATCAACAACTAACTTTCAATCTATTCCATAAACTCCATATGATTAAACCCAAAACTTAACAATTTTCAATCCATATGATTAATCACATAATTATCATCTCAATCATCATCACATCTCAATCACCTACATAATAATCATCCCAACATCCTTATTCTATCATCATGCTTCTAAAATTTAACAACTAAGTTCATGGGTCAAGTCTTTTACCTTCTTTGTCTTGACTTTTCTTCATTCCTCAAGCCCACATGGTAGCTTTTCTTCTTCTTAGATTGATGAATGATTGATTAGCACTTCTTCTTCTTCCTTCTTCCTTTTTCCTTCTTCTTTCCTTTTTCTTTTTCCTTCTTCATTCTTCCTTCTTCTCTTCTCCATCCCCACGTTTTTGCTTTCTCTTCTCATTTTTGTTTCAACTTTTTGAGTATTTATGAATAGTGTCTCATTCATATACTAGGTCTTTTTGGATATTTGGAGAAAAGTGTAGAAGTTTATGGAAAGTTTGAAATTTTTACAATTGAGCCCGAAATTATTATTCATCTGAATTTTTGACTTACGTTTTTGACCTATTTCAGGTCCTAATTTGGAAAAATATTCAACGTGAAAGTTGTAGATCTAGATCTTAGCTTTCTGATGATATAAAATTAATAAAAATCAGAATTCGTATGAAAAATTTACGGTCCAAATACCATGGGCTGACCGGAATGGAATATCTTAGAATCTCGTATCGGACTTTCGAAGAATTTACTGATTGCCCCCAAAGTTGTTTCATAAGTATATCTATGTCCCAACTTAATTTATGTTATGATAGATTCGTCCCGCAATACCATGGTATTATAATGTAATAGTAACAGAACTATCGGTAGTTACACTAAGTGTATTTTTGGCAAATTCTCTGTAATGAACAAGGTACAATTGAGTTGTGATATTATGCTTTCATTTCATTGTGTATGTAATTGAATCATTTGACTAGTAATGCATGTATGAATATATTCTTGGTGTTTTTAATTTGGATTTGTTCCATAATATCTAGATATTATGATTTTTAACAATTGGCGTCAACACCTCTCGAAGAAGACAATATCACTTAATTGTGAGAACCTACAAGTTCACACAGATTTTCAGTTATGTATGTCATGGTGTCAATAATGAGAATGCTTTGGTAAGTGGTAACTCAACACTACAAATGTTGAGTCCCTAATACAATGTAATAAATTCTCATTACAGATTCTTGCATTAATTCTTTAGTAATTATATAGAATATTGCCCCAAGAGGTGTGGCTTGGTGGCAAAGGGTTTAGGATTTGATTACCAGGTCTTGGATTCGAGTTTGAGGGTGCATTTCTTGTAAGAGCATGAGGCATCTGATGATTTTACTGGTTCTACTTAAGTTTGGATCGATTGGTTTAGCATGCAGGCTTTCCAACGTTTCCAAAGAAATATTATATAGAATATCCTTGTTTACTTCTTGTGCGAGAATCCGTCCATTGATTTTCTCATTGCGTAAAGCTATAAATGTAAGACGACCTACATCCTACCTAATAAAAATATTTATAAACAACTCATTGTAAGAAGTTTGTATATAAAATAAAGAGGGTAGTCCCACATCTAAAAAGAAAATAGAAAACACAACATTTATATATAAGTGTTCACTTGATACTCATATTTAATGGAAAACGTCTTGAGCTTGGGCTTGGATGTGTGGTTGGGTTATTGGGTATACTTGGCAAATTTCAATATATTTAATATATTTAAAATAATCAAAAGATGGGCCTTGGGCCTGATAATCGGTCGGTAATACCACATGGAAGATTAATTTGGTGCCATTTATGCCGTCGATAATTACCGACCGAATATTCGATCGGTAAGTGATAATAAATAGCGACCAAATGAATAATAAATAACGATCGAAGAAATAATTAGTCAGTAAACTGATAATAAATAGCAATCAAATGAACATTCGGTTGCTAAAATAATATTAATTATAAAAAAATAAAAAATTAGACATTTTACTGACCGACCAATGGTCGGTCCGTAAAATTAAAAAAAATAAAAAAATTTATTTAATATTATTATTATTTTACCTGATGTATATATACATTACATATATTATTACACACACACACACACAAATATATATTCTTTAAATATTGTAACAAGAAACAAGTCATACCTTGTGGCAACTATGCTACACATTCAATCTTGAGGTCAAGGGTTCAAGTATACATCAATTTGTAGAATTAAATTTCGATTGTGCAGGTTTAGTTTGGGCCCACCATTGGGTGGTACCAAGGCCCAAGTCTGGGGCCCATGGTAGGCCCCATAATATTTTTAAATGCAATCGGTTTACCGATCGAATGAAGTTCAGTCGGTGTAATTTATTGACCGAATTCTATTTTAGTCGGTAAAATATAATTATTTATTTATTTATTCATTCAGTCGGTAAATTTACTTATAATGTTACCGAACGAAGCTATTTTAATCAGTAATTTATTATCGATGAGTCAAATACCGACCGAAGACTTTCAGTCGATTTTCAGTCGATAATCGTGATTACTGACCGAATATTCGGTTGGTAATCTCCAGTTTTCTTGTAATGTCGAATTTCGATTTGCAGATTGTTGAATCCTGGTGGCAGACATCCATTGAACTACAATCACACGGGTATGGTTGAATTTCTGCTAAAGGACATAGCGTTATACGCTAGCCTCAATCTTCAATACAAGTAAGTTTCATTTGCTGTTAATTCTAATTACTTGTGTTGTAAGTAATCTTGTTTTATTGATATTATATAAATACATATAATGAGTTATTATTATTCATTGCATTCACTAATCTTTCTTTAACACTCATCAACATCAAGGATAAATAACACCATTATGTTATGAGACTAATCAAGACATGTAACCTGAGTGTACATGTATGCAATTCAAGTTGGTGCATATGTCATAGTATTAGGTACCCCAATAAGGCCCTATGTATATTGACAATAAAAAACCATGAATCAAGAAAGACATTTCGATATAATTACTATAGACTACTTGTTTTTCATCAAGCCTAGATCCATTTCATAAGGTTATACAAATTCTTACATTATGATTCGGGTACCTTGCAGACATACTTCTGGATTCACATTGTATAAGTGTGACTTTCACAGATTAGATAAAAATATAGTAATATACAATCACAAATTACCATGGGTTCAATTCAAAATCTATAAGAAAACTGAAATTGCCTATAAGCACTCAAACAACAATATCTATATACCCAAGAGAGGGGGTGAATTGGGTATTGGCCAAATATTACGGAATTAAAAATCTTTTCGATTTTAGACACTTAGTTAGTAGTTTTACCAATTAAGATTAGTGTTCAATTTCTACATTTAATAATTCAATAAATAATTTGATTCTTTGATGGAAGAGGTACAAATTCTATATTCTTTAGGAAGCGACCTAAGGATCGTCTTTACTTGACCACGTGTAATAATTTTTTTTTCCTAAAGTTATCCAACTCGCATATGAACTGGTTGATCTTGGATTCTTTAACTTGGCTAGTTCCCTCTTTCATAATCTCCAACGACTTCCATAATTCATAAACGATTCCAAATTCCGAAAGTTTGCTGATTCGGCTTTGATCAATTGCGCAAAGTAAATGATTGCGATCCTTTGCATTACTGGAGGCTTCCATGTAGTCCTCATCGGTCCATTCGGATTACGGTTTTGGAAAATCCACACCTTACTATATTTTTTCATTGGCATTTTATTGATCACTTTGAATGATTACACATCAACGCCAATGAGGTAGTTCAACATCCTCATCTTCCAATAATTGTAGTCGGTTCCGATGTAGAACATAGGCTTATTTGTTCAAAATCCCTTAGCAAGGTTCATTGATATATTACTTGTAGTTTTCATATTATCTCTTCTCGGATGGTCAAATCCTTTGCGAGAATTCAAAGTTCTGATATCAAATAAAATTGCCTACAAGCACTCAAACAAAAATCTCTATTTACCATAGAGGAGGGTGAATTGGGTATTAGCCAAATATTGCGGAATTAAAAATCTTTTCGATTTTAAGCCACTTAGTTAGTAGCTTTACCAATTAAGCTTAGTGTTCAATTTCTACAATTAATGAATTCAACAATTAATTACCAAATATAAGTTTCTAAACAATATAAAAATATAAAGTAGACTTGCGATAAATAAAATGAGTAAGGATTAGAGAAATTGACACCAAGTTTTAAAGTAGTTCGGCTAAAAATGCCTACGTCCACTCCTCCAAGCCGCGCTTGAAGATTTCTACTATACACTAGTGATTCCACACTTTATACCATGAGTTTTCCGTGGCTCACTCACAACCAAGAGTTTTGTCCCCTAGGTTCACTCCAAACCTTTACAATGAGAGTTTTCGATTTTAAATCACTTAGTTAGTAACTTTAACAATTAAGCTTAGTGTTCAATTTCTACAATTAATGATTTCAACAATGAATTACCAAATACAAGTTTCTAAACAATATACAAATATAAAGTAAAACTTGCGATAAATAAAAGGAGTAAGGGTTAGAGAAATTGATATCGAGATTTATAATGGTTATGCGAACAATGCCTAAATACAAGTTTCTAAATAATATACAAATATAAAGTAAAACTTGCAATAAATAAAAGGAGTAAGGGTTAGAGAAATTGATATCGAGATTTATAATGGTTCTGTGAACAATGCCTAAATACAAGTTTCTAAATAATATACAAATATAAAGTAAAACTTGCGATAAATAAAAGGAGTAAAGGTTAGAGAAATTGATATCGAGATTTATAATGGTTCTGCCAATAATGCCTACGTCTACTCCTCCAAGTTGCACTTGAAACCTTGCATTATGCACAAATGATTCCACGCTTTACACCATGAGTTTTCTCTGGCTTACTCATAACCAAGAGTTTTATCTAGGGGTGTTCGCGGTGCGGTTCGGGGCGGTTTTTTCGTTTTTTACTTCAAACCACGCGGGTTAGCGGTTTGGGAAATTAGAAAACGAAACCGCAAATTTGATAAGGAAAACCGCGGCGGTTCGGGTTGGCGGTTTATCGGTTTGGGCGGTTCGGGTCGGCGGTTTGGATTATAAATTTTTAAAGAAAATTTTGTGTGTTTTCACATTATAATTGAAGAAAAAATTACATAATTTTCATTTATTCATTACATATTGTTATATGATCATTAAATATCTTAATTTTCATAGTTAAAGAAGAAGAAAAATATAAAATAATATTTAATTTGAACGCGGGTCGGCGGTTTAGGCGGTTCGGGTCGCAGTTCAAGTCAAAATTTACGGTTTGGGCGGTTCGCGGATTGACATGGGTCAAAACCGCACACCGACCCGAAATTTGCGGTTCGATTCGGTGCGGTTCAAAATCATTTTTAATATTTTTTCAAACCGCGCGGTTCGGTTCGGTTCGGTGCGGTTCAGTGCGGTTCGCGGTTTGACCCGAAATTGTGTTCACCCCTAGTTTTATCCAATAGGTTCACTCCAAACCTTTACAATGAGAGTTTTTTTCCTAGACTCACTCCAAATAGTTTACAACAATATCACCCTCTTGAGTATTCCAACTCAACAAGAGATTTCACTATCACAAATATTTAAGAATAGAAGATTACAACATAATTTGGGTACTCACAATAGATAAAGAAGATTAAAGGTGGGAGTTTCTAACCTAAGTATTCCAAGCTCTCTAAAATGATATGAAGATGTATGTAGTGAGCTTTAATTACGAAAAAAGTAAATGAATAAGAAGATTTATTTCTCTCTTTATTTTTACCTTGAAAGAAAGGTTAGAAGGTAAAAAAAACTTGGCAAAAAGGAAATTGGGACTCAATATATAGTAAAGATGAAAAATTATAACAATTCTATGTCCTAAGAACGGTATGCCGGTCTACAGGGGTCGGTATACCGGTCCTGCAAATTAAACGGCTATATGAATAATGTCGTTGAAGATTAAACCAACTAGATTATTGATCGGTATGATGACCGGTATGCCGGTTAGCTAACCGGTATGAGGATCAATATGCTCCATTCCGGTTCCAATAACTATGCAAACTCTAGACTGATCAGCATGGTAGACCGGTATGGAGTAACCCGATTCCAGAGAACATGCAAAACTGCGCAAGGCAGAGCATGGACACCCGTATGCCGGTATCAGGGACTGGTATGCCCGTCACAGTGCAAAAACTCAGGATTTGAAGATTTAAAAATATTTTGCATATGACTATAATGCATCTATATGAATGTGTATGAGTTTTTTTTTTTTTTTAGAATACTTAAATCAACAATTCACTTACATTGAGAGCCCTAAGCTATAAGACTACACAAGATATTTTCATTAAGCTCTTGAGTCTTCACATCCTTTTGGTTCGATATTTTTTTGTAATGCTTGCAAATGCGCGTCGAAATATCTTATATTGTATCATCGAAATTCTTCATTAAATGTTACGATACTAACAAAAACTAAATGAAATTGTATGTTTCTCAACACAACTTGTAATCGGTCAGTTCCAATTTCGCAATAGTTGCATTTCCACTATTCCTAAAATTTGGTCGTGCGAAAACCCATACAGATGGTTGACTAGTGTTCTAAAATTTGGCACCAAAATCTTGATTAGCTGTGCTTAACGATTTGTTTTTTGGCACAAAAATTTAAATCTAAGTTTATCAAAATATGAAGCCTTAAAAAAAAAAAAACGCTCACCTAGCTAGTATCCAAAACTCAGTGGTTTTTTTTTTTTTTTTTTTTTTTTTTAACTTGGTCTCAGTGCAAGGAAAATCGTTTTTTATGCAACTTAGGGTTTACTTTTAGAAAAGGAGCATCAAATCCACTTGCACGAATGATTTGTGCAAATGTTATTCCATCCTTTTAACTTTCACTTTCATTTATTTGCCAATTTGCGCAATTGCATGTCTAATCAATAATATGTAAAGTATGTTTTTGCTCTTTCAAAATTTTTACCATTGATTTCATACTTTTGTTGACATTCTTCATTGGAACTTTCTTTTAATCTCTATTTTCTTGGTCTTCTTTAAGGCGGAGTCATGAATTTAACTTCATGAGAATTAAAAATTAATCCTCATTATATCTAACCAATGCAAGAAACCACTTAATTACTAATTAATAAGATCACCCATTTGCATTTCTATATGAAGGAAAGTTAATGATTAAATTAGAAAAAGAAACATATATTTTTCATCAAGTATAATCGATTAAAATTAATTTAATTTTTTAAGTAAAATTGAAACATTTCCGTATAAATTTGCTTTATTAGAAACACAAGTATTAGACTATCTAAAATGAAAACTCTATACTACTATAATATTTTTAAATATTTTTATTTATCAAATACTATTATTCAAACACTATGTTAACTTTTTTTCATGCAATGCCGAAATATAGCCCCAATTACTGTAGGTGCATTTAGTATCAAACTAGCCCAAAAATAATAAATCCAACAGCCCGAGAAAAAGTTACAAATATTACACAACACAAACCAAACTCGTAACTACTCTGTTTCACTTAGCATGTACCTTCATTGTCCGTGTTACACTACCCAGAGAACAAAACTCTCGTTTCAGTATTTGTCTAAAACTTGGCCACCACGTAAAAGGTAACATGTCTCCATTATTCCTTTTAATCACATTATTATTCCTTTTTTACTTTCTTTTTTGTTGCTTTGTTTGTTTTTTTTTTTCAAATAAATAAAAAAAATTCTTTTACCTATCTAGCAGTATTGTATTCAATTTCGGTTTCTCAATTTCATTTCCCTTTCTTGGTGGTTCTCATTTTCCCGTGAACCAAACAAAAAGCCTATTTTTTCACTAACCTTTCCGTCAAAATCATGTTTTAGCCATATTTTTAGCCGTGTAATAAAATTGTGCTTGTGGGTTTTGTGTCTCTGCTATTTTATCATTGGGGTTTGTTATGATCCTTATTCTTTTGTTCTGTTTCCATTCTGTTTCGGTTTCTCAACCCACTACAAATCCAAAGTTTGCCTTTTGTCCATTTGTGTTTGTCTTTAAATCTGTTTTAAATATGTTTGAATCACCTTTGGGTTCAGTTCATTCTAGAAATGACCTTAATAAGTTCATCTATTTTTTTTTTTTGCCCCTGCAATTCACATATTTGACGATTAGATATCAACCCATCTCAGAAAAATAATCTTTTGCGTTGAATTGAATTGAGTGTATAATTGGGATGATTATGAATGTTTAGGAGCCTAAGTTTTGAATTCTGATATGATGCTTTTGCATGTTACAGCTGTGATACAGTGCTAGTATAGACAGATGATGATTACACAACTTAATAGTGGTGGCAGACTTTGTAGTGGATTGAGAAGTAGGAACAGGCTACGGAACACAGTTGCACAAGTAAAAACATCGGGTTTTTCATTGCAACAAAGTGGTACTGGTGATGGTTGTTCAGCATTTGATAGGAATTGCCACCTATCTTTGGAACATAGAAATCGTGTCTTGCCATTAGTGACTCATCGAAGGAATCACAGTTTTCTGGTGGTTTATGATCATCTGAATTCTGATTGTGGTTTAGAATCTGTGGATACAAAGGAGAGATTGGTTTCGAGCGATCAAAATGAGGAGCACAGGTCAGAGCAAAAACTAATCATTTGGTTGTTTATTTGGAAATTCGTTGCATAACTACTGTATGGCATTTGTGTTACTTTTTATGCTTATTAAATAACACAGACTTTGATAGTTTTGGAAATGGTAATTAACTCAGTTTAATTGTACTGCGAATGTTATGGATTTTTGTATTTGGCTCCATCAGACCTAGTTAATCATTTTTTACTGGTATTTGCAGTGAGATGAGAGGGATAATGGTCAGTGAATCACATGCTCTAGTTGCCAAAAGTGAGGTTGGGAGTGAATTACGTACACAAGATGTCAAACGTGAACTTATAATGCTTACCTTGCCTGCGATTGCCGGACAGGCCATTGATCCCTTAGCACAGCTGATGGAGACAGCTTATATTGGGAGATTAGGTAGGTTTAATTTAGGATGTGTGTTTGTTCTGTTCCTTGTAACTGACTCGATTTAGGCTCTTTAGTTATTGTTATCTAATGAAGGGTTCTTATCTTTTTGTTGCTTCCTTAGGTTCGGTGCAGTTGGCTTCAGCGGGTGTTTCTATATCAATCTTTAATATTGTTTCAAAGTTATTTAATATTCCTCTCCTCAGTGTTGCTACTTCTTTTGTTGCTGAAGATATTGCCAAGAATGTAACCAAAGATTTAGCTGCAGGTGAATATCAACGACAACTGATGATTTTTCTGAACGTACATTTATTTCTAGGTTCTTGGTACAAGTCAATATTTAGATGATTCAATGTTATTAGATTTTCTGCCTGACGGGGGTTGATTGTTATGCAGACCTAGAAGGCAATGGCAGTGGTAAACCTTCAAATGGGATAACTGAAAGAAAGCAACTATCCTCAGTGTCTACTGCTTTGCTATTAGCAGTTGGCATTGGCATCTTTGAGGCTGTAGCTTTATCTTTGGCTTCTGGACCATTTCTACACTTGATGGGCGTACCATCAGTAGGTTTTATATCTCTAATTTCATGTATAGCATATTTTGTATCTTATGCTTCTCTCTGTTTCCACCGTGAGTGTTTGAGTGGTTATGTGTTAACATCAGTATCTGCATCTTGCTCTTTGTTGGGTTTACTACCAAATTATGCTTAGAAGGTTTTATTTGCTGTTTTTTTCTCTTTATTCACTAATCTCATGGTCTATGCTCCTTGACTTCATTTTTGTAACAGGCATCTGCAATGCATGCTCCAGCACAAAGATTTCTTTTGCTGAGAGCCCTTGGTGCTCCAGCATTTGTAGTTTCATTGGCTCTTCAAGGCATTTTTCGTGGTTTTAAAGATACAAAGACTCCTGTTTTATGTCTAGGCAAGCATTTGGTTTAACTTTTGGATGTGTAAAGTAATGTGGGTAGAATTCTGTATTTGAGTTTTGTTCCACTAAAAATTTCCACTAAATTCTACATGCTTTATTTATATTTTAATTTGTTCAAAAGCTTGACATGCTTTATTCACCATACGGTGAAAATTCTCAATTATGAATGGGAAAGCTCTATATGTGCTACTCTAATCCCTGAATGTGCATAAAAACTGTATATTCTATCTTGCTAAAACATAGCTGGTCATTAGATGTGATTATGTTTGAAACATTGTTGACCTCCATTCTGTGGGATGAAGTAAATATTTTACTTAGATATATTAATTGAAAGATTGCTGTCTAAAGCAAAACAATTTTTTTTATAGAGGAGCTAGATATTTATGCTATTTACTCCTATGTCTAGGATGATTAGTTTATTACCTTTTTATGACTGGTTGATTTGTATCTTTGTAGTTTAATTATTAGTTTTTAATTTTCCCTTCTGACTGATGTAAGTTGCTTTATATGCAGGTATCGGTAACTTATTAGCTGTATTTTTGTTTCCTTTACTTATATATTACTGTCAACTGGGTGTAACTGGAGCAGCAATCTCAACTGTTATGTCTCAGTATGTACCTCTTATCCGTTGGTGTTCTTCTTGTTTTATTTTGTTTACTTAAATATAATCATGAAGCTTAGTGAAACAATGATCTCAGATAAAGCACAATGGCATTAAAAGACCCATGTAGCCGACCCCGCCTAGTGGGAAAGCCTTTATTTGGTCGGTTGGTACTTAAATAAAATCATGACTAAATTTTATGTGCTAGGTACATTGTTGCTGTTGTCATGATCTGGTTTTTAAACAAGAAAGTTGTACTAATGCCTCCAAAGATGGGAGCATTGCAATTTGGCGATTATATAAAATCTGGTATCCTTTCTTTTGCCTTTTCCCGTTTTCTTTCAAAAAAAATTTTCTCCAATTTTTCGACTAATACCAGCAATTGCAGGATACTAGTGCCTATTGTGACTGTTGTTGATTTGAATCTCTTATAATAATGGGCTTCTACAGGTGGCTTTCTTCTGGGAAGAACACTTGCAGTTCTAATAACAATGACACTGGGGACGTCAATGGCTGCTCGTCAAGGTTCGGAGGCTATGGCTGCACACCAGATATGCATGCAAGTCTGGTTGGCTGTATCTCTTCTTACTGATGCACTAGCTGCTTCGGGTCAGGTATGGAATTTTATTAATACCAGTTTCTTTTTAAGGTTTATTAACATCATTTATGTCAACTTGTTTGTCCTTTAACGTCTCGTTTAATTTCTCTTCGACCATTGATTGTGTCTGAGTTACGACTGCTGAAATTATTTTGACACCAAAGAATATTTATTCGTAGGCCTTGATTGCAAGTTATGTATCTAAAGGTGACTTCAAGACTGTTAGAGAAATTACTGATTTTGTGTTAAAGGTAAGCTTTTTCTCGATGCATCTCCATCTTGTTTCGTTCTTGTGAAACTCTTTGTAGAGTTTTACTGTTTTTTCTCTTAGATTTCAATTTTCATTATGCTGAATATGTGGGATTAGGCTTAAGATTTTATTTCAGAACTTGATGCGTGTTTTTGTTTTCAGACAGGAGTACTCACAGGCGTTTCCTTGGCTGCAATTTTGGGGCTATCTTTTGGTTCTTTGGGCCCGTGTTCACCAAAGACCCTAAAGTGTTGGCAATTGTTGGAACTGGAGTATTGGTATGTATGCAAATCTACACTCAGCTATTTTATCTTGGCTTTCTCTTTTGTGATTTCAGTAATGTGGAGACTAATTGTTTTGGTTTATTGATTTCAAATAAATTTCTCACAGTTTGTTAGTGCAAGTCAACCAATCAATGCACTAGCTTTTATTTTTGACGGCCTTCATTATGGTGTCTCAGACTTTCGATATGCTGCTTGCTCTATGGTATCCTCATCTTGTGATACATGTCCTAGTTTTGATTGTTAAAATTGCTTGCTCTGTCCTTGTTTGACATTTGTACTGTGATACGTAGATATTAGTGGGAGCAATATCATCTGCATTTTTGGTATATGCTCCGCGAGTTTTTGGCCTTCCTGGGGTTTGGGCAGGCTTGACACTCTTCATGGGCCTGCGCATGGTGGCAGGATTTGTCAGGTAATGGATGCTAAAATGACTAGTGGTGTTATTTACATGCTAAATGCTACTGGTCTGCTTATGCAGATAAATTTTTCTTGATAATTTCTTCGTATTGTCAGGTTACTATCAAAATCTGGTCCATGGTGGTTCCTCCACGTGGACTTAGAAAGAGCCAAGGTTAGTGGATATTCATTCTGATTTTAATAGTTTTGGTCTAGAACTACTTGACCTGCTTCTTTTTTCAGCAATCTGCAAGTCTAAAGAGACATTCCACATGATTGAATTTTAGAGGCTGATCTAATAGTTTTCAATTTTCAATTTTCAATTCATGGTAGTTTATCACAACTTAAAGCCACATGTTAGTTTTATTGATTTATGTTAATGAACTAATTGTTTTTTAACACCACCACTTTTTAACTCTATATTGATTATTGTGTTATTGTAAAAGGTGGATATAAATCATGTAACATTTTCATGTTACTATCATAATGACCCTTTTTTTACCAAAGCAAAATAATATAAAGGCCATCAAATTTTAAAAATTGTTCAAATAATTTCATTGATAAAAGATATGCATGAATTTAATTTTAATGAGTTTTTAAGTGCTTTTTAATACATACTCTAAACAACAAGATTACGAAACTTAAAATGTTATATAATCTATATTAGATTCGGCCAAGGTTCCGGTTCTGAACCGGAACCGAATCGGTTGGAACCAGACGGTTCCGGTTCCGGAACCTGACCGGTTTGGTTAGGGTTCTTACCCTAACCGAACCGGTTGGAACCGTTCGGTTCCAGCGGTTCCAACCGTAGGCCAGCCCAACGGCTAGTAGCCGTTGGTTGCTCCCTGCCCCAACGTCCAAAAAAAATAAAAATAAATTTGAGGATTTCCCAAATTACCCATAATAATAGTAATAAAACGGCTAATTTTAGGGATATTTTAGGTATCACAAAAATATTCTAAAAATGTATAAATATTGGTCATTTTTCATTATTTCAACACACCAATTTCTCAATTCTCATTTCTCTCAATTCCTATAATTCTCTTATTCTCAATTCTTTAATTCTTTAAAATTTCTTAAACAACAAATGACAAGTTCATCTGAGAACACAATGTCAAATGTGCCAACCCAAGAGAGCGGCCATAGTATCGGTTCATTGAGAAGAGAAGTTAAGTCTCGTTCCTCGGATGTTTTCAAAATTCATTTTCATTTAGACGATACTGATGAAGGTTCAAGAGTAGTATGCAACCATTGTGGGGTTTCTTACAAATTTTCTGGTGGATACGACAATATGATCAAGCACATGGAAAGACATCATCCGATTGAACTTGAACTTGATACGACGCAAACTCAAATGGTCAGGTACGCATCATCTGGTAGAGGTACAAGTGCTTTAAATTTATTTAAATATTCTGATGTTAAAAATAGAGAAGAATTTCCTAAATTAACTTGTATGACACATCTTTCTTTAAGTTTTGGTGAAAAAATTACTTTTACTAATTACGTTCAAAATGCTTTATATCCTACTACATGTAGAATGACTAGAAATACAACAAAACGTCAAATTTTTAAATTATATAAAGATGATAAAATTATTTTAAATGAAACATTTAGAGATATTAAATGGCGTCTATTTATTTGTTCTGATATTTGGAGTGACCATTGGCGAACACACTCATACATGGGTGTGACTTGTCATTTGATTGATGCATCATGGAACATGCAAAAATGACTTGTTGCATTTAGAGTTTTTGATGAACAACATACTGCACAAAATATTTATAGAATGATGAAAGTAATTTTTGATGAATATGGTTTATTAGGTAAAATTTGAACAATTGGATTTGATAATGCATCTGCAAATACTGCATCAATAACTGATTTAATAGAAACACGCGAACCAAATTTAGGGGTCATTTTTTCATGTTCGTTGCACATGTCATGTCCTTAATTTATGTGTTCAAGATGGTTTGGAAAAATTATCACATTTCATTGATCCTATTAAAAAAGTACTTAATTGTATTTGGTTTTATTATAAAGTTAGGAGAGAATGTGCCAAGTTTTGTAAATTTAATGGTATTAAACCAATAAAGTTTTCACGAGATGTTCCAACCAATGTTTAAAAAATACGGTGCGGCGCCTCGAGGCGGCCGGCCATTGAGGCGCGAGGCGGTCGCCTCGAGGCGGCGAGGCGGCGCCTCAATGCGGAAATCGGGAAAATAATAAAAAATACATTAATTTTCAAATTCATAGTCTGTTAAAAAAACTATTGATAAGTCATCCAAATTACATTATTTTCTTCATAATACATAGTTTATTCAAAAATTATTGATAACTAATCCTTAAACAAGCTATCATTAGGGAGTCTTAGACTTAAATATCAATTGATACCAACAAAATCTGATACTAGGATACCACATTATGTTAAAATGCCTACAGGCTACACCATTAAAAATCCTACTTTACTGACCACATTGATCGGTTTCTCTCTCAAATTTCAAAATTATATCCAAAGCAGGAGACTACAGAGCCGAATGATAGCAATGGAATTAGGGAGTCTTAGACTTATAATATCAATTGAATTAATGGTGAAGATGCTTAACCTTTGTTTTTCTGTTTTAAATCAAGCACTAGTGTCGCGAGAACAAGAGATGGTTAGATGTTGTCGCCGAGAACAAGAGATGGTGGAGATGCTGTCGCCGAGAACAAGAGATGCTGGAGCTGCTGGAGACGCCGAGATCAAGAGCTGCTGGAGACGCCGAGATCAAGAGCTGCTGGAGACGCCGAGATCAAGAGACGACGAGGGAGAAGGAACCCAAGAGATGCCGAGATCAGAGACGACGAGGGAGAAGAAACCAAAATTAAAACCCTAATCTCGATTTTAATTTTTCATTTTTTTTTCAGTTTGTCAACTTAACGACGACGTTTTGGATCCAAAACGTCGTCGTTTAAGTATAAAAAATTTTAAAATAAAAAAAAATGTGAGTTTAGTGAGGCGGCCGCGCTCAGGCCGCCTCACGCCAATCGGCCTGAGGCGGCCTGAGCGGCCCCTCACCAGACTCACGCCGATCCTAAAAAAAAACTATAAGGCGGCCGCCTCGGCGCGCCGTCGCCGCGAGGCGGCGAGGCGCGCCTCGAGGCGGCCGCCTCACGCGTTTTTTTAAACACTGTTTCCAACACGTTGGAATTCAACTTATTTTCTTTTATGTCAAGCTTTGCAATACAAAGATGCATTATATAGTTTTTTTCCTCAAAATGTTCAACATATCACACTTTTTCCTAGTCAATGGGAAATTTATGAAATTTTTTTAGATATTTAAAAGTGTTTAATGATGTTACACAAATTTTTAACGGAGTTTATTATCCTACATCACATTTATTTATTCTTGAAAGTATGAATATTGTTGGTAGTCGTGATCCTAATGATATTGTTTTGTTTGAAGCTATTAATATTATGAAACGAAAATTGTTGCATTATTTTAAATACATTCATTTACTTTATCTTATTGCTGTGTTTTTTTTTTATCATAGATTTAAATTAGAAGGTTTGAATATTGTTTTACCTGCTTACTATGGATATTTAGGAATATTAAATGAAATTGATATTTCAAGAATAATAGCTAAAATAAAAATTGATTTAATAGAGTTATTTAATGATTATGTTAGAAGATATAACTTGCAATCAGTAGGACAATTTAGTAGTTGCGAAACTACCATAATGCAATCAAGACTTAGCGCAGGTGATCGTTGGTTATTACAACGAAATAAAAAACATAGGGATAACACGACTAATAATCCGAAATTAGATAATTATTTATCTACAAATTTTGAGTTTTCAATTAAAAGTTTAGTTAGTAAAAATTTTCAAATCCTTGAATGGTGGAACCGATATCAAAATGTATATCCTGTATTATCAATTATTGCTAAAGATATATTGGCAGCACCTGTTTCCACCGTTGCGGTTGAGCAAGCCTTTAGCATGAGAGGCAATATATTGGAAGTTAGACGGTCTTCATTACATCCAAGCACTCTAGAAGCAATAACATGTGTGAATGATTGGACCCGAGCTGATCTGAGGCAACAAGAAGATGCCCCTGATGAATTTGAAGACTTGTTCGATAATAATCTGCAAGTGCAAGCGAAACTGAAGCTGAAGAATCAACAGACACTGATGATGATTGATAATTAAATATTTAAATAATTATAAAATTACAATGGGGAAATATCTTTAAAACGTAATGGAACTACGTGAGCTTTGATTCCTCTCACCCCTGGAGGATACGTAGGCAACTTAAGTTTTTAAAAATTTAAGTTCAAGCTCTTTAATTTAATTTTTTTAGATAAGAATTTTATTTGTAATTTAATGTAATTATGTAATGAAAGTTG
>SKCR01054948.1:0-29443 GCA_019454045.1 Zanthoxylum bungeanum | reverse complement strand
TAAGCATGAGTTAATTTAGTCTTGTTATTTAATTTTCAAAGCATGATTGTGTTATTTAGGCATGTTGTTTCTTCATTCTTTATGCATGATGTTTCGTTTAGTTTATGTTTATGTTTAATTAGTTATTTGTTTACTTTGGTTTAATGGTTCAATATGCTCGTTGTGTTATATTGCGTGGGGTTATTTGGATGAAAGCATGTTAGATCTAAGTACCCTTGAGCATGAATGTTGAATAAATTCGGTTAGTTTATTGCACAAATCATATCATCACAAGTGACATAAGTAAGGGACCATTCCGAACCCAACGGTTTGAGGTCTTCCCTTGCGAGGGGTGAGTGCGGCCTTAAATCTTTGTCCCGGTTCACACCGGGTGGCGACTCCATGTTATTTCGTACTCCCAACTAGGCCGCGAGCCTAGAAACAGTGTCGTCAAGTTCTGTGTCCTACAGTTGGTGACTCCACTGGGGATATTTTGAATCGGCCCCGAAATCATGTCTTGTGATGTTTATGATTTTAGCTTTAGTTAATCGTTTCGATAGTGAGTTGAAAGAGGTTAATCAAAGGCTTTGTTGGAGCTAGGTGATGGTTGGGTGTCTTCCTTCACTCACTACCTTTTCATAAGGAAAATCTGTGAAGACACCGAGATAATCATTACTTGTAGCTCGTTGTTTATTCCTGACACCAAGCGATAAGAGCCTAAGGGGCTTGGGTACTTAAGAGAGCCTCGCTCCACCCTCCCTCTGGGGAATCTACAACGGGAAATCCATTTGACAGTTAGTCACACACCGTAACTCGTTGGCACGTACCGTAAGTTATAAAAAGGGTGCGCTCACTTGGTCGCTCGAGCCCTTGAGTGGGGAGTCCTAGTTGTGGGCAATCTTTCGCCAGCAAAAGCTTTTATCTGCACTCTCATAAACCCGCATGAGAACCATAGTTGTATATCATATAGAAGTTGCCCCTTTATGCTTTTGATAACCACATGCATATTATATCTCATATATCGCATGCATCTCATGCATACACGCATCATGTTAACCTCGTGTCTTAAAAGCCATCATAGATATCCATTGGGTTAGGAAAAAGAAGACTTGTCAAAGAAGAGTTTAGCAAACATGGATATTGGGGAAAAGGAAATCGAGAAACAGAGAAATTTACGGCAGAGATAGAAAGACCATTGGGGGCCTTCAGAAAAAAAAAAGAAAAAAAAAAAAAAAAAAGAAAAAAAAAAAAAGAGAAAAAAAAAAAGGAGAAAAAAAAAGAGAAAAAAAAAGAAAAAAAAAGAAAAAAAATTGTTGTTTGTTTTTAGTCCTTAATAGTTAGGCATAAGTCCAATGATGAAATCGTTTGCTTTAGGGTGAAATCTTAGAAATGATAAACTCTTGATGTGCTTTTATCTGATACTTTGAGTGATTGATCTATGATAGACTCGTAAGCACTTCACTATAGGTTCTTAGCTAGGAAAACCTGAGTAGTTGGCAAGGTGACTAGTTGAAGAAATTGTAGGTCGGTGAATGACCGTTTGCTTAGATGTCTATCTTGATTTGATTATGTTATGATGTGTGGTATGGTTGAAAATGAAAGAAAAGTCTCTAAAGAAAAGAATTGAACCACCTATAACCAATAAGCGTGAAGCTACCCATGGGCGAGTATTATGACCACCATGAGGAGAAATGCTACCTTAAAGGGTAGGTGTGTTGAAAAAAAAAAAAAAGAAAAAAAAAATGAAGTTCAAAATGAAACGAGAGACAAAGGAAAAGAAAAATAAAATCATACCACATTGAGCATGGAAAATCAACTGCATGCATAATTAAGACATCTAGGTTGGTTTGACCCATCGATCCCGATTTTTGAAACAAAATCATTGAGTTGGCTTGCTTAAGGATCAAGCTGTGAAAGAACCTTTGCACACACACACTTTGAGTCTGACATAGATCATTTATTCAAAAACTCAGATTTAAGTTGCATTGAGTGTTTTGAATGTCTCTGGTTTCATTACTGAGCATTCTTTGAGGACAATGATATGTATAACTATTGGGACTATTTCGTAGAATGTGATATAGCATGATGATATGGAAGGCCCCACCATATGGTTCATCTTGACCAATACAAACAGCGGAGAGCAGAAAGCTAAACCAAGACTGTGGGTGACCAGTCTACACACCGTGAATCAAGGACATAACAAGATATTGAGTCATGAGACCAGAGAGAAGACTGACCAGTCGCCTGGAGAACTGGTGGAAGACCTAACCCAACAGAATAGGAAATTCATGCATGCATGCATACACATAACGTATTTTTGCATTCTTTTTTGTGTTTGTTTCGTTTTGCATTCACAGGTTTCAAAGATGAAAAAGAGAAAGTGGCAAAGACAAACCAACCAGAATCAGCAACATATGAGTAATAGTTTTGGGGATGAGTCCCAGGGTTGAGGCCCATATCAGTATCAGTTATAGGGCGAGGCCCACGTCAGTATCAGTCTGGGGGCGAGGCCCACATCAGTGTCTGTATGGGGGCGAGGCCCACATTAGTTTCAGTTTGGGGTCGAGGCCCATATCAGTATTCGTTTGGGGATGAGTCTCGGGGTTGAGGCCCACATCAGTATCAGTTTGGGGCGAGGCCCACATCAGTTTGGGGCGAGGACCACATCAGTTTCAGTTTGGGGTCGAGGCCCATATCAGTATTCGTTTGGGGATGAGTCCCGGGGTTGAGGTCCATATCAGTATCAGTTTTGGGGCAAGTCCCACATCAGTTTTAGTCTGGGGGCGAGGCCCACATCAGTATCATTTTGGGGCGAGGCCCACATCAGTATCAACTCAGGGTCAAGGCCCACTTTATCAGCAGTTTAGGGAATGAATCCCAGGGGGCGAAGCCCATATTGTCAGCAGCATCGGGAATGAATCTTAGGGCCGAGGCCCACATTGTCAGAATTTGGAATGAATCCAGGGAATGAAAACCAGGGCCGAGGCCCACGTCGTCAGAATTTGGAATGAATCCCAGGGCCGAGGCCCACGTCTTCAGAATTTGGAATGAATCCCAGGGCCGAGGCGCACGTCTTCAGAATTGGAATGAATCCCAGGGCCGAGGCCCATGTCGTCAGAATTTGGAATGAATCCCAAGGCCGAGGCCCACATCAGCATCAGTTTAGGGCGAGGCCCACATCAGCATCAGTTTGGGGTGAGGACCGTATTAGCATCAGTATCAGTCTTGCCGGGTATGGCACTCTGGGGGCGAGACCCACATCTTTATCAGTATCAGTCTTGTCGGGTATGGCATTCTGGGGGCGAGGCCCACATTACATCAGTATCAGTCTTGTCGGGTATGGCATTCTGGGGGCGAGGCCCACATTACATCAGTATCAGCATTGCCGGGTATGGCATTCTGGGGGCGAGGCCCACATTACATCGGATCAGCTTCTGCCGGGTATGGCATTCTGGGGGCGAGGCCTACATTACATCAGATCAGCATTACCGGGTATGGCATTCTGGGGGCGAGGCCCACATTACATCAGATCAGTTTAGTCCAGGAATGGACACGCCGAGAATCGCACGCCGGAATGGCACTCCGAGAATGGAGATATAGTCCGGGAATGGACACGCCAAGAATGGCACGCTGGGAATGGAGATATAGTTCGGGAATGGACAGCTCGGAATGAGCACGCCGAGAATGGCACTCCGGGAATGGAGATCGGTTCGGAAATGGACCATCATCATATTCAGGGCGAGGTCCCTATTATCAGCGGTATTGGATCGAGATGCGTGCCCAGGGTCGAGGTACCCCCGTTGTCGGTTGTAGTTCCGGGTCGAGATGCGTACCCAGGGTCGAGGTGCCCACTACATCATCATATTCAGGGCGAGGTCCCTATTGTCAGCAGTATTGGGGTCGAGATGCGTGCCCAGAGTCGAGGTGCCCCCGTTGTCGGTTGTAGTTCCGGGTCGAGATGCGTGCCCAGGGTCGAGGTGCCCACTACATCATCATATTCAGGGCAAGGTCCCTATTGTCAGTGGTATTGGGGTCGAGATGCGTGCCCAGGGTCGAGGTGCCCCCGTTGTCGGTTGCAGTTCCGGGATGCGTCCCAGGGTCGAGGGCCCACTGCATCATCATCACAGTTCACATTCGGTGGTTCGGGAACAAAACACAGAGGTCGAGGCACCTCGCCATCATATCAATTCAGACCAGGTGACAGCTGGCAGACCAGGTGACAGCTGGCGAGCCAGGTAAGTAAAAATGCATTGCACGTACTTTGATAGGATTGTCATTGTCACACACTGCACAAGTCCCATCAAAGTGGGGGCGACTGTAGGCATTGCATTTTTGCATATCAGCCCGATGATGAGTCTCGTATGGAGACATTACCTCTTTAGTTGTGAAAGCCGCGGGAAACGGACGTTGGAAGGGTAAAGTTGGAAATTAGTATTTTGTCAGATTTAACTCGCTTGTTTCGCTTCGGGTTCGCTTATTGGACCTCTGTTTTAAAACACACCAAACTCATTAAATCACATCCAAAAAATAATTAAAACATTTAAAACACATCTCACAAATTAAATAATTAAAAAAAATTAAATTAAATTAAAACACATTTCACAAATTAAATCACCTTCCTAAATTAAATTAAATCCCTTTCCTAAAATACATAAATCACATTCCTAATTTAATTAAATCACCTACCAATTTAATTAAATCATATCCTTAACTAAAAAGAATAAATCAAATCAATTCCCCTAATTAAAAGATTTACTTATCATATATTAAATTAAAAGATATCCCCAATTAATACACAAATCATATTCCTTCCCCAACAAGGTAAATCCCCTCCCTTGGCCTATAAAAAGAATCCTTAACCCACACATCCAAACCCTGGCTGGCTAATCCTCACGAAAATACAAAGAAAATAAACCTTGCTTCACACCCCAAGCAAATCATCAAACCTTCTCTACGCTGCCTTGACCTTGCCGTAAGCCACCCATCATCAGCACACATTCACGCCTCAGCACAAGCCAAACGTCCCTCAGCACAAGCCACCCATCATCAACACACACTCACGCCACACATAAGTCCTTAGTGCATCACACACCCATTCGCCACTTCATCTTTCAGCCCCCATTCAGTCCACGTGAGTTATATTCACGCCTGCCACAAATACAGCCTTCAACGCACAGCAACCATAGCCACACAAGCGCACTCGCCACGCCACACTGCCCCGTCTTTGTCCTTCACGTCTGCTCACGCAACCAGCCCTCAACAGCCCCACAAATCAGCCTCACATTCACGCATAAACACCCTGAAACTGCCCAGATTTTAGCCCCAAAACTGCACAATTAAAACAGTCCAAAAACTGCCCCAAAACCCCTCAAAGTCACGCCCAAAACAGTCCCCGAATTAACCCAAAACAGTGACCAGAAAATACCCCTAAAACAACAGCGAAACGGAGTAAAAACAGCAGCCCGAACAGCAAAACAGCGAGGAAAGACGTTGAGTTGGTGAACCGAAAGAGTTACGGATCATTCACCATTCCAACGGACGTGTAACGCCCTTTCGTGAGACGACAAAAGAGGTTAGACCTGAGGGCACCCTTTTATTTATTATCTTTCGTTTATTTTATTTATTTTAGAAATATTATCGCATGAGAGTCGTGTGAGGCATGATATGATTGTTGGATGAGCGGGATGTGTGTTCCCTTTTGTGGTATATCGGATGGAAACCCGGAAGTAAATTCCGTAACCGATTCCGAATGGACGGTATTGCGGTCTGCACTCGGGATACAACGCCACGTACCACTTAAGATGCACGTATCTCGTCTCATCCAAATTTGTATTTGAGCATGTCATAGTTCTAGGCCGTTTATTTATTATTTTAAGCATGAGTTAATTTAGTCTTGTTATTTAATTTTCAAAGCATGATTGTGTTATTTAGGCATGTTGTTTCTTCATTCTTTATGCATGATGTTTCGTTTAGTTTATGTTTATGTTTAATTAGTTATTTGTTTACTTTGGTTTAATGGTTCAATATGCTCGTTGTGTTATATTGCGTGGGGTTATTTGGATGAAAGCATGTTAGATCTAAGTACCCTTGAGCATGAATGTTGAATAAATTCGGTTAGTTTATTGCACAAATCATATCATCACAAGTGAGATAAGTAAGGGATCATTCTGAACCCAACGGTTTGAGGTCTTCCCTTGCGAGGGGTGAGTGCGGCCTTAAATCTTTGTCCCAGTTCACACCGGGTGGCGACTCCATGTTATTTCGTACTCCCAACTAGGTCGCGAGCCTAGAAACAGTGTCGTCAAGTTTGTGTCCTACAGTTGGGTCCTCAAATTCAAGAGGAAGAGATCAAGGCTGAGGTCGAGGTCCATTGGGCATGGGCCTATATCCAACCGCTTCCTCCATGTTCCTGCAACTGCCATATCCTGATAGCAATCATCACGTCCTACAAGCACACATTCTTCCATTTGCTCCTTCACGTTCTGCAATTGTTCCTCATATTATGTCCATCACATTTTTACTTGCCTTAGTTGAAGGAAACTGAAGAATAATGGACGAAAGCTAGTACACGTTCAGTTTTTTTTGGAGGAACTAATTTTGTGGATAATGACTCCACGGGGCTTGAGCCAAATTTATTATTATTTGGGCTGGACTTGAATATTTTGGATGCAAACAAGTAGTAATTAAAAAAGTAAATTTTTCTCATAAACACTTAAGTGATCGGAGAATCACAACAGAAAGTTAATGGATAAAGCTCTATAGAGAGAGGAAGGTCCAAAAACTCAACCATATAGAGAGGAATATCCAAATAGAATGAGAGAAAAAAGGCATTTGCCCAGTTTTCAAGCTAAGTTTATATATCAAGTTTCCTTATACGGTAGTGACATTTCAGTATTTATATACGGAGATTCAAATATGGAACCATAAAGGTGTCTTTTGATATATAAACCCATGTGTTGGTTGATGTTGTGCTCTTTATGCATTGCTTGCATGTCTCTCTTAGGTTTCTCCTTATTTGCTAAAACTTTTTATTTGATCAGAATAACTATAGAAAAAAATTATATATTTTCTTTGTGTAACAATTTATTACTAACATATATACACAAAATATTCAAGAATCATTTTATAGTTTAATAATATATCATGTCGAGTTACTGAATTCAAAATTTTAAGTCCATGTAAATTCCAAAGGCATGCAAGTCTAAACTAAAGTATCAAAATAAGTATGTGAAGAGTCTTGTAGTTTTTAGAGCATAATAAATATGTTATCAATTTGGAATTTGGTCAATGAATACCAAGGGTCAATTTTCTAAAGCTTTAGAAAGGGGTGTTCAATTTGCCGGTCAGGTTAAATAATTTTATTTAGAAAGGGGTGTAGAAAATGGGCTCCTCTTTACACTCTCATGTCCAATTCTCTTTTTACCAATGGGCCATAAACAAATGGCCCTCCACCATCGGCCCATTTGATGTTGAATGTTAGTTCTTTTAGGAAAAGTTTTCCAAAATTCAGCTGACTCGAAAGTAATGGGAAACTGGAAAAAAGTTATTAAAAAAGTTCACAAACTCTTGTAAAAGTTTATTTTGTACAAAGAGGTACAATGTATTGTATTAGTTAAATAAAACAATCAATACTCCACGTGATATATTTTGATGGTGTCACTCTATTGTCGGGAGTATACGCTTAAATGGTTGATAGTGGGGGCGTAGAGTTTCCGATGGCCTAAGATGGGGCTCATCTTGTAGGTTATCTAAGTGAATCGTCTTGTAGAGTGGCTTTTCTTACCCATGCAAATAGAGAAGTTTGCATGCAATAGTAAAGACTATTCCATTGTGACTTAGCGTCGGGAATTTAAATTTACAAATAATTTTTTTATTTGTAGGAGTAAGATTGTATACATATCTCTTTCACAGACCCTGCAATGAGGAGAATCTTTATATTATGGGCCGCCTTTTTATCTAACTTTTCATTTCGTAAGTTGTTGTTTTTATTGTCTTTTATCTTTCAGTGTGTTTAGTGTTTTGTTGACTATATTGATCACGATTTTATACCGCACGCAAGCACACGTATCGCTCAAGTAATACAGTGACAGAAAGTCGGATATCGTAATCACATGAACTTAATATTTATCTTATTAATACCAAGACTAACATACTTAACTTAAACTAAACTATTGAGAAGAGAATTTGATTTAATGACTAAGTGGAGTAAATAAAAAGCAAATAACACACGTTGGGAAGACCTTATAGATAGAAGAACCTAGGGTTACAACTTCACCCAAGCATGCACACAATAAGTACATGCATTTTTTATTCAATTGGATTATTGTTACTAATTATTAACCTATAACACTAAATTATTCACAAGCCTCTTTTGATGGTCATCTGTAAATATTGAGAATAAATCAATTAATTATATGTCTATATTAATTAAATTAAACCGAATTCATTAAGCTCAAGTTTTAATAGTGGTTATGCATGTCGTGCAGGTATATGTCTATCCTGGAGGGAAATCTAATCAACGGAACTAAATCACACGCTATTATTCTCACGGCTAATCCTAATTTCCCCCGTTAAGTTCCTAAGGATTTACCAAGATTATTCTATTGTTGGAAAATAAATAAAATATGCGTTCAAGCACATAGAATAATAAATAATCATCAACAATAATCCCGAAATAATACAAATATGCAAATAGTTAATTAAATATGCTTAAAATCCATTACAATCTTAGATTTCATAAATTAGGTACTCATAATATTTAATAAAAATATGTTAATAATTATAACAAGCCAAGAACACAAAAGAAAAAGATAGAGAGAAAAGGGAAAAATAAACTCTCGTTTGCAGTCTTCGTCTTCAACCTCCAACATCAGGGAAAGCTCTTGTTCTAAACTTGCTCTAGGCGTTCTTCTATACTCTAAGTCTCCAAAATTATGTTAGAGACTATGATACATATCCCACGTTACGACGCACATCCAGCACGTCGTAATACGCGCTGGCCATGTTCGGTGTGTTGCGACTTGCCCAATTGTTATGCTATATGTTTCATTTTTGTGAATGCGCGTGTCTCGACTCACGATCAGCAATAGAACATGCATTTTGACTCCGAAAATAGCATGATTTGCTATGTATTTTATCGTTCTCATCTCTCGTTGATTTCGTTGAGTCGTGATATTATTTCGACCTGTAAAACACATCTAAAAATATAAATTCTTTCATAAATCTCTATATCACTCATAAAATATTAAGACATGAGGGCGTCAAACATCTATATATTAGTTGCTCATTACACCCCCAAACTTAACATTTTGCTAGTCCTCGAATAAAACAAATAAAATAAAATAAACAAACAAACAAAAAATAAATTAACCTAAGCCGCTTTCGTAAGGATCACAATTGTATTTAACATATGTATCAAGCCTTTAAACCCCTAGGTGGCTCTAGTTGACGAGTTATAGTCTCGTGATGGCTTACAGTAAGGACACCCACAAACGTCTTTCACATGCACATACAATCATGCAAAAATAATAAAATAAATAAAATAGTCCTGATAGTTACACATAATTTTGTCCTCAAAGAATGCCTACCAATGAAATCAAAGAACCTTCAAAGTACCCAACACAACTCAAATCCAAGTTTTTGAATTAATCATCTTAGCCAGAGTCACACTTGTGTGTGAAAAGGTTTGATCACAACTAGATTCCTAAATAAGCAAAATCAGTGATTTCGTCTCAAAAATTGACATCCGATAGGTCAAATCTAGTTAGAGATATCAAAAGTATTGTGTATTTGCCTATTTAAGTTCGTTATGGTATGACTTCTCTTTTCCTTTATCTTTTGAGTCACCTACCCCTTAAGGTATCATTTCTCTTTATGGTGGTCCTAACACTCGCCCATCGGTAACTTCATGCTTATCGATTATAGGTGGTATATCTTTTTTTTCAAAGTATTTTTTCTTTTATGCTTTCTTTTTTTTTTTTTCAAAATATTTTTATTTTCTTCTACTCCAACCATACTATATGTAATAGATAATTTCAAACAGAGATAGATATCTAAACAAACGGTCATTCATCGTCGAACGATTTCCTCAACTAGTCACTTTGTCAACTACATAGGCTCTTACTGTTAGAAACCGACTTTTAAGTGTTTACGAGTCTAACTTAGATCACCTAATCAAGGCATCAGATAAAAATCAATTGGACACTTATCATTTTTAAAATTTCATCCTAAAGCGAACAACTCATCATTAGACTATGCTTCACTACCTATGACTATTATGTTTTTTTTTTTTTTGATATTTTTTTTGATTTTTTATATAGCATGAACTAACACTAACATGCACACACCCCCAAACTTAAACTTGCATTGTCTTCAATGTAAGATAAGCCTAAAGAAATAAAGAGTGAGGAACAACACTACCGTGCATGGAATTGATCAAGTTTATGTTGGTCAGGCTAGTACCTGTATAAATACACAAGCAAACTATTAAACAAGCAAACAAAATTAAATACGTGGATTGCCTCTCCGCTAGCACTAAGTTTAACGTATTCAGCCAGTCGATCTCTAAAGATCTTCATTCAATGAGGCTTCAATATGGCTTTGGATGTCCTAGATAGGACAGTGCCATGGGCATTATTCTTAAACCTTATATTCCAACCATGAGATGACAAATAAAAATCTTTTCCACTTTGTGCTCCCGCTATCATCTTCAATATTTTTGCTTTAGAAGGTTTTGAATGGAATAATATATTATCAGGTTGTCTCGTATGATGCTTGAATTTGAATGGTTGTGCCATTCTGTCAAGCTTATTGGCAATATCCATGATGCTAGCTTCCCCTAATGTGATGTGTCCCCTTGTGTTATGAGATTTTCAATAAGCTCACACAATTACTTTTGTCTAACATTTTGTTCAACCACTTCCCTATAGACGTATTTTCGAATTTTTTTTTGTTTAGTTCTTCATCAGACATTTGCATGATGCACGATTCAAGATTGTCAATTTAAGAGTGCATCATTTACTATGTCTCTTCTAAGTCCATCATCTTACTTTGTTGGTGCAGAGGTTATGGTTGGCTCATCTACTTGTGCTTCCTCATGGAAGGTTGAGATGGCATTGCCGAATTCTTTCCATTATCTCATAAGGTTGTCTTCTGTGTTACTTGAGAAAGCTCATTATGGCCTATGGTTCGGGTTATTGGCTAGTTGTCTTATTTGGGCTTCTAGTCTTTGTAAGGATGATACCTGACTCTGAAAGAAGACATCAAATTTAGCTTCTCGCTTCTTGAGCATGGCAATGAACTATTCATCCATGGATGGTTATGGTTATTGAGGGAATTCTTAAGTTCGTGGTAGGTAAAATAGATATAATAGTTCGGTGGGATTTGTGTGGCCTTCATTATTGGGCTATATAGAATGCTGATGGTTTTGCCACCCTGGAATGTAGTTGAACGCGCAATGACCACTAGGGTGGTTGACCACACATGTGTCACATCTCATTATTGTGCTCTGAAAAGCTTGAACATACATCGCGTTACTTCTCTCCAACATTCATTTATAGTTGTTGGCCAAGACAACATGCCTTAGAAAATCAGATTGTGTCTCACCGACATGAGGTGTATCATCACCTCTTATAACTCTTAATATCTTCATCGTCCAATGGTACTCCATTACTTCGACCACCTAAAATAAAAAAAAAAAAAAAAAAGATAAAACAAAAAAGGGAGGGCTGTTTAGCTAAGTAAGTAGATTATTATCCTAATATTAATAAAAAAAATTAATTAATTAAGTCCCTGACAACGGTGCCAAAAAATTGATCTTAATTTTATACAGCACGCAAGTGCACGTATCGTTCAAATAATACAGTGATAGAAAATCAGATATCGTACCGACAATGACTTAATATTTATCTTATTAATATCAATATTAACCTACATAACTTAAATTAAACTATTGAGAAGAGAATTTGATTTAATTATCTAAATGGAGCAAATAAAAAGAAAATAACACATGTTGGGAAGACCTTATAAATAGAAGAACCTAGGGTTGCAACTTCACCTAAGCATGCACACAATAAGTTCATGCATTTTTCATTCGATTGGGTTGTTGTTACTAATTATTAACCTAGAACACTAAATTATTTATAAGCCTCTTTCAATGGTTATGTGAAAATATTTGGAATAAATCAATTAACTATATGTCTATATTTATTAAATTAAACTGAATTCATTAAGGTCAAGTTCTAATAGTGGCTAAGCATGCCCTGCAGGTATATGTCTATCCTGAAGGAAAATCTAGTCAACGAAACTAAATCACACACTATTATTCTCACGGCTAATCCTAATTTCTTGCGTCGAGTTGCTAAGGATTTACAAGATTATTCTATTGTTGGCCAAATAAATAAAATATTCGTTCAAACACAGAAAAAAATAATCAATAACAATCTCAAAAGAATAAAAATATGCAAATAGTTAATTAAACATGCTTAAAATCCATTATAACCCTAGATTTAATGAATTAACTATTCATAATATTCAATAAAAATATGATAATCATTATAACAAGATAAAGTTGAAGAGAAAATGGAAGAAAGAAACTCTCGTTTGTAGTTTTCGTCTTCAAAGTCCAACACCGTGGAAAGCTCTTATTTTTACTTACTCTAGGCGTTCTTTTATGCTATAAGACTCCAAAATTGTGTTATGAGACTTCTTTTTTTTTAGATTTTTTTGATGAACCTATGCTTATATAGAAGGTTTGAGGGGGTCTTTCCTGATTAAAAATCGGATTCATGATGAGCTGGGATATGCATCCCGTGTTGCGACGCGCATCCAGAGCGTCACAATGCGCACTGGCCGCGTCGCGATACGCCCAATTGTTATGCTCTCTGTTTGATTTTTGTGAATGTGTGCGTCTCGACCTGCGATCAGTGTCGGGAAATGCATTTTGACTCCTAAAATGATTTGATTTGCTCAGTATTTTTCCGTTCTCATCCCTCGTTATTTCCGTTGAGTCCTGATATTATTTCGACTTGTAAAGCGCAGCCAAAACACATCAATTCGCTCATAAACCTCGATATCACCCACAAAATATTAAGACAGAGAAATTGGAAATTTCTATATATTAACCGCTTATCATATATTTACATACACTACAAGTCTATAAATGACTTTCGTTTCTGAAATGAATTCTTCATCTACAGTTGTTTTATTTATTTTTAAATAAATTTATTAAAAAAAATCTCAGAATAAATGAAATCGTACAAGCTTAAAAAAGGATGCAATAAATTCGCATGTATTATATGCATATGTATTTGCACGAATGTTGATGTATAATATCTTATTACCACACAACAACACCGTTTCAATGTTTCAACAATGGAGTCAAAATTAATAGAGTGAGTTACCAAGTGACATCATCTAATTAAATTAGAAAGGAAATCGAACTATTGTCCAAGTCATCAAGTTGAAACGAGACTAGATTTTCGTAACATTAGATATATTTGGTGTATCATCATCAAATGAAATCACATGCAATCTTTTAAAATCAATACCGAAAATTCTTTTTCTCTCTCTCTCATATCTTTTTAGAGGGAGCCCCACAGTGATATAACTTTTTCAAAGCGCATGTGTATCACAATTTTGATCCTCGCAATCTGATTAAAGTTTCAATTCAATTATCACATTTCACTTTCATTGCCTCTCAGCACTCTCATCATCACAAAAAATAATATAAAACTCCATATCAAAAAACAAAAAACAAAAAACAAAAAAATAACGAAAAACGAAAAACAAAAAACAAAAATTATACCTAAATGGTACAAGTATGCAACAATGAAAGCTAAAAACTTTGTTGATTTGATGATTCTAGCTATGTGTATATGCAGCATGCACTTCATTAATTTAGGAAATTATCCCAAATCATAACTTAATTGATTTAACTATTACAATAAAAACAAATATTTAGATGGATGCACGAGCGGTTGTTGAAGTTTTTGATCTTTAGGTATATATCAATAATACTTTTAAACCTCGATTGAAGATTGTATTTCGCAGTGGAGGTCCAAACCTTGACCTTAAACCAACATTTGTGTGATGAGTTCGAGATATATATATATATATATATATTTATTGGGTTTGGATGAAATGATCTCGAAATATTTAAGGAAAAGATTTAAAACTTCCTGAATTTTTTTTAAAAAAAATAAATTGTCAGAAATAACCTAGTATGGGCAAGAAAGTTCTGGTTGCCTTCGTTGCCCAAAAACTGTGATTATTGTTGTTGGTTTTACTTTTTAATTTCCACTTCTTTATACCTATGATGTTTAAGAGTGGATTTTATCGGTGTTTAATCACAAATCGTTATTTAGGCGATTCAATCCAACCAATTTTGACAGCTTTTAAGAGATATTAATTCTTAAGTGATTTTAACTGATTAATCGGCTAATTTCCTATTCTTAATTTCCTAAAGATCATTTGATTTCATTTTTTTAATCTATTTTTAAATTTTATTTTTATTTTTTTAGAGTTTTAATTGATGATTTTGTATGCAAAAGAGAATGATTCCGTAAGAAACTATGAAAAATAGTATATATATGTTTTGATTTAAAAGAATTATTACTGAAATAATTACACAAGTTTCCTTAATTTATTATATTTTCTAAAATAAGGATATATTTTTTATTTCTATCAAAATAGTATTATTCATATGACTTAACTAGAGACTCTTAGATTGTTTAGTCATTTTTCATTATAAATGAATGATTTTTAGTGATTTTTGGAAGATATTAAGAGATGAGTTTTGAATTTTTTTATTCTCAACCATGCGAAATGTATTAAAAGAAAAGTTACCTTTAGCGTCGAAAAATTATTTGACGCTAAAGTGACATTTCAGCGTCGAAAAGTAATATTTGACGCTAAATGATCAGCTCTATTGCATTGAAAAATATTTCGACGCAGATAATATATCTTTAGTTTAAATTTTTCAACACAAATGGTATGACAAGTCAATTTTATTTTTCTCGACTATTCTCCGATTATTTCTTATTAATCGCAAATTGCTGTTATTGATTTCCTATTGAACTGCCAAACTATATACTTGAATCTTAGATTAATGTAATGCTAAATTTTATTAGGTTTTGCTTTTTTATTTTGTTGAAGGAGATGAGGAAAATTCACACTAAGAGAATTTTAGAGAAAGAAACAATTTGGGGAAGAAGAGTATTTTAGTCTCAATTGAAAAATCTTGAGCTGGGTTATTTTGTATATTTTGAAAATTTAATGGGTCATTTCTTATAATTTTCGATTAATTTGTTTGGTCCATTTTGGAAAATGAAAAAGGCTCAAGACCTAAGATTATAGACGAGTGGTAGATGGGTATATGATCAATGATATACAAAAAAAATAAAATAAATCATATATACATAATCTCATCTATTACCAAATTGTCTCTAAGGGGCGTGCCTTAATGGTGTAAGATTTAGGATCTCACTTTAATGTCCTGGGGCGTGCCTTAATAGTTAGTATGTTTCTTGTAAGAACCTGAGATAGCCGAGGGTTTTACCTGTTATGCTTAAATCTGAAATGGGTGATTTGGCGGTGGGTTTCCAACTATTTCAAAAAAAAAAAAAAAACCTATTACCAAATTAAATCTGAAAAAATTAATTTAATAATTTGATAATATATGTTGTTTTAGTAATTAGTAGCGCTTACTCATGATATAGATAAGAGACTAACATATTTTTTTAAATGTAGGTATTAATGGGTAAATGACTCAAAAATTATAGGACTAAGAGAATATTTATCCTATAAATTAGTATGTATTAAAATGATAACATTATTTAAGTGAAAAAGCCAATAGAGAGGGCTGCTTAAATATAGATAAAAAGTCAGGTTGAATTAACACCCAAACACCAACCATCTTAGATAAATTCTCATAGTATATCTATGAATTAAAGTACAGAAGAATGACAAGGAAGTTAATGATTTAAGTACCATAAATTAAGTGGAAGAAGATAAAAATTATTTATATAGTAAAGAGAAAATAGACGGACCAACTATTAATTAGGTAAAGTATACAACTATACATTGTATAATGCATGTGATAATCTCATATACTGAACATGCCTTTTTTTTTTTTTTAAGATAAAGTATAATGATATTAAAAAATACATGTATTCGATCAGGGTCTGACTTGAAAATTGGAGTCATTTTAGGTGAGTTCATAAAAATGGAGACATTAAGTTATGTCAAAATTTAATAATAGTATTTAAAAAAATTTAGGGCTTTAAAATGTTTCCACACTTGAATGGATTTAAAGGATCTAAAATTTTTATCGCGTTTTAGTTTTTATTACTAAAATAGTAAATAATGAAGATTAGCTAAATATACGAGAGGATATGTTTGTTACAAAAGAAATATTACAAGAAAAAAAATTATATAATTAAAATTGGAGGTCCTAAAATTTTATCAAAAAGTGGGAGTCCTATGTGATGGTCTATACTCCTTACCTTCAGGGTCGGCCCTATATTCGACCTCACCTAATGAGGAAAAAATTTCTTTTGATTTAGTTATAGTCTAATGGAAACCACGTTGAACTAACTAAAAACAACAACATTTTCACATAGAAAAAAGATCATCCATAAATACTTATATAGGCAGTGAGAAGAGTGAGAGGAAAAAACAGGAAAAAAAAAAAAAAAAAAAAAAAAAAAAAAAAGAAAAAAAAAAAAAAAAAAAAAAAAAAAAAAAAGGAAAAGGAAAAGTTATGATGATAAAATTAATTGGTACCACAAAAACATGAATGAATGAGAGAGGAGCTAGCCGTGGGCTATGGGTCATCTAATCAGGAGGGAAAGTGACTTAACAGCCACAGAGAGCCTCAACGGTTTCTCAGAGGGAGGGGGCAACACTCTACTACTACTACTACTAGAGTGGGGTATAATTAATAAAGACATTTATGAGGAATGAGTTCAAAGAAGGAGACAGTGCGGTTGGTTTATTTTACTTTATAAATAACTAAATAAATGTATATATATGTAGGACTGATCTTATACAAACAGTTCTAATGTTAATAATATCAATATGGATTAAAAGACTAAAAAAAAACATAAACTATTTAGGTATAAGATGATTTATAGGACGACCTAATCTTCCCATTTTGACGTATCATTGATCAATAGAATTTTCTAACTAGAAGCGGAACTACATAATACACAAATTGAATATATTTTTTTTTTTTACATAAGCCTATATGTAATCTATTATGAGAAAAACTAATAAATCTAATAGATCGTAATTGCGTCCTAGCTAGTGAGAACCATAGAGCTTAGTATTCACTTCCAATGTTGATCTTAGGCTCATTTTTGAGAGGAACGGATCTTCTATAAACCGAATAAAAGAGTTATTATTCCTTAAAAATTAACTACAACAAACGCATAAAAACACCCTATATAAGATTGGAGTACTACCACTATAAATGAATGGAACCATAAATAAGAGATTTAGGTAACAAAAACCACTTAAAAAAATAAACAACAGCATTATGGAAGGAAAAGTGGGAGATGGAGAAAAGGAAAAAAGAGAAGAGGAAGAAGAAAAAAAAGGCTAGAATTAAGAAAAAGAGGCGAGGGGTAAAAAGTAAAGAGCGAGAAATGGGATGAAAATATTTCCCTTCTAAGAAAGAGCATGAGTGTTTTTTCGTAATCCTAATCCTGGGCCCATACCATTCTGCATGTGTATGTACATGGATATATAATTCTTCAATAAATTAAAGCACATATAGTATTGTAGCTAGAGTTGTAAGTCGGGACTTAGTCAATTTTAATTTCGTTTCGATTGTAAATTCGAGATGAAAAGTTATTCTGAATCTTATTACATTTTTTAAGCGGAATGATTTTTCATTCCGAATGATTTTGGTTCCTAAATCTCGATCGGAATTTGTATGAAAAATTATCTCGAATTTAGACAGATTTTTATTCAAAACAAAAATTATCTCAAATCCTAATCGAAATTTTTAATCATGACTATTTCTTTAGCAAACAGTAGGGGATCCCGAATTCCGATAGAGATTTGAGATTTTTTACCACCCTTAATTCTAGCCTTCATATATATATATATATATATTAAATTATGTAGGCTATATAGCTATAGCTATCAATTACCCTAGACTGTGGGGTATATACAGTAGTTGTTGTTGTTGTTGTTATTGGCATTATCATCATCCTCACGAAAATGGATACCCACCTAGCTTGATGGAGACCCAGGCATTCAGCTGAATATATATAATGATATATATTCTATCTAATATGTATTGTCAGAGAGAAATATCCAAACATGGCTGCTGATGCATCTGCATATGCTGCCCTAATATCGAACTGATGATGAATTGGGTAAAATGCTACATGTATAACTAGAATCTAACTGGGATCATCAATTAATGAACATGTTCGAAGCATAGTAAGGTAATTAGATTAGATTAAATATATGTTTTTTTTTGGTTGACGATGAGTGAGAGAAAAGAATGGGACAATATATATATATTGTGTGCGGGTCTTGTCATTAGGGTTGTGGTCCGAAAACTTGTACCATAAATCCCTATTAGAAGATCACTGTATATATATATATATATAAAGCCTTAATCGTGGAATTCCATATTTTAATTAATTTGCGGGATCTAGCTTATGGTCGTTGAATTAAATCCAATATCCGACATATATTTTTTTATTTTTTATTTTTATACCAATGGCCGATAAGAGTACGTCCACTCGCAAAATAAAAGAATCCAAAAACCACTTGCGGGATTTCGAAAATTATGGGATCCCGCAACTTAAGAGCTAAGGAGAGGCTCAGGCCCCCTCCTCATTAGGGTTTTGATAAGCTTTAATTAGCTTTAGCTTTAAAAGATTCATGATCAGCACGATCAGCAGCAGCAGCTCAACGATCCCCTTCGCTTCTTCTCTCAGCCTTTGATGTTAACTTGTGATATTTCCTCGACAATTATCGACAAACGGTAATTATGACCTGTTTGTGTGAAACAAATTAATTAATTAACATTTACTATTACTTACACACCATCCTCATTTACACTAACAAACTTGGATTAGGTAAAGGAACAGTACTTTGCTTGTTTGCTTTTGCAATTTTAGCTTAAGCATTTAATCACTTCTTTTAACTTTTTCCCCCTTATTACTGATCTAGCTGCTCTGACTGTGATGGATTGAGAATGAGACTAAGCATGCTCATTGTAGCATCGTATTTCAATTTTTCAACTATCTCCCCCACGTCAACATCACCAAAAAAAGTCAAAATTTCAACCACTAGGAGTTTTTCTTTCTTTCTTTCTTTTTTCTTTTCTTTATATATATATATATATATTGGATAAATGAAAATTCTTTCATCATACTGCAGGGACTGTAGTAACTTCAAAGTTTTGTTATTCGAAACATGTGTACCGATCCCACCGTACACATCAAATAAATCAATACTTATGCTTCAACATATAATCGAATCCACACATCATTCCACTTCTTAAACATCTTGAGATCCTCCATTGAGTTTTTCATTCCAATTGAAGTTGTTCTTGTCCAAGTTATTACCAAAAGTGTTATAACATATAATCAAAAATTGTTTCTATATATTGTGCTCGTGTGTCCACATTGTGTCATTTAATCATCACTTATCAATCCAAACAAAATTTTAGCAAATTCGTATTCTTCATTTTTCTTTGCAACCAAAAAAATCTCATTTTTTTCCCTCAAATATGTAGAATGGGGTGGGGTTTGACACACTCACAAATTGGTTCTTTATTTCCAAATATAAGAATATCGAAGTAATAAAATAACTTGATAAGTCCAAGGTCGATCCACATGGAATAAATTTGATAAAATAAAATAATAATTGAAGTGCCAAAAAATGTCTGAATTGTTTGAAGTTATGGACAATTTTAAATTAAATTGCAATAATAAATTAAAATGCTGGAGTTAAGGGATCCACTTTTGATATTTCAAATTTAGAGAACTCTTACTTTTTATAATATATAAATTATCATTATTACCCAGTTAATTTATTTCAGGAATTAATTATGCCAAAACATACAAAACCAACCATAAAGGCGGTAATAACATCTGTCTATAACAAGTCTAGTTAGATACTCAATTATGCCAAATAAATAAAATTAGCCATATAGGCGGTAACAAAGTTTGTCAATAATTAATCCAGATTTAAATATTAATATTCAGATTACAATTCATATATTATAATATAAGTAAGATTAATTCATATTTTTATATTAAGAGTTTCACCATTTACCCCAGCAGGATGAAATTAGTTACTCATGTTTTGAATAAAAACATGCATAATTTTATTACTAAAAGAAAAAGAAATTACAATAAAGTTTGAAAAATAAAAAAACATAAGAGCTGGAACTTCACAACTTCTCAGAGAGAGAAGTATGAAGTAGGCTACTGAATGAAGTGTTCAACTCCTCTCTTTATATAGGCACTCAACACCTCACTTTACAAATTGTAAAACTTTACAATTTATAAAGTTTTGCAAATTGCAAAATGGTGGGAAGACAGTGCCACTCCGTTTTCGGTGGATTGTCATTTTTTTTTGTCTTGAAGAATTACATAAAACACACTTTTGATTTTTTTTTTAATCAATTTCGGCCTTGAAAATCTCAGAATTAGAAAATCTTAAAAAGAGTAAAGTTGTAATATTTGAGTCTTCTCCATCTGGAACTGGAATTGCCTCAATCCTATATCGGAGTAAAACGTTATGGCCAAAATATAAAAATTACGCAAAGCTTAAATTGTATACTGTTAGAACGCCCTTTTATGTTTATGGTCTCCAAAATTCAAATGTCACGTCCATTTTTATAGTTATGCATCAAAATTATTATTTCACCTACATATAAGAAATAAAAATCACAATAAAAATATATAAAACATAGATTTAATTATAAATTCATAAATGTGCTAAATTAAGGGGATTAATGAAACTATAAGTGTAAAATGATTATTTTATCTTTATTAAATATATACTTTTTAGTGTTCATCACACCCTCAACCAGCTTATTATTAGTCCCTAGTAATTTAAGCGAAAACTAAAAAGATAAATTCTTATCCAAGTTAGTAATTGTTTTATTTCTTTCTAAATTATCAAATAAGTAAATTTTCTTATACTTTTTACCCTTCTTCCATACAATCATAAGAGAAAATATTAATCAATTCATTGTGCTCACAATATTCACAGGTCTTGTTGAAAAATGAGTAATATTTTTGTCCTAAAGTTATATTATAATTCACACATTTTAGTAATGACAGTTTATTTATATACAAAAATATTTTTCTTTTTTTAAAAAATACTACATCTTTAACCCTTGTAACAAGCTTTGCGCCAATGACTCCCAGAACAGTTGGCCGTAGGACACTGAGTGTTAAAAAACTCATACGGACTTAATTGCTTGAGTTAGAGAGGCTATAGAATCGAACTTATTCACACACACTTTTTATTTAATTAAAACAATTCAAGTTCTACCGTATTAAGCAAATAATCACTGCTTACTGAGGTAAGATGTCCAGTTACTAAGTAAAAGTTTGATTATTATAATTTTTTAAAAACTAACTCAAGCCCTACCGTTTTACTCGAACAATCACTGCTTGCTGAGACAAGATGTCCGGTTACTAAGTAAAAGCTTTGTTAGTTTTTTTGTTTGAATAAAAACATAAATTCCACTGCCTTTAGGTGTTACCTGTAACAAACTGGAAAACTAGATATTACAAAATTTTCACTTACAACCAATGATCATATGTTATTGTGTATGTTAATAATACATGTCAAATGAGCATATGCAGATCAAATTTAATCAATATTATAGAGAATTCACAAATTTAAACTATTCAAAAAGAAATGAACAAAAATAACTTGTTACGAATACATTGAGATGCGTCTCAGGAGTGAAAACTCTTTACACTGTCATCTCTAAACAACAAATCCACTTGATTAGTAAAAAAATTGTTGCTTTGTGTGTAGTTTTTTTTTGAATAAAAAAACAAAAGAACAATAAAAAATATATTTTTTTACACACAAAATAACAACAAAACAAAAATAACATGATTGTTTTTTAAAAAATAACAACACAAAAAATAAAAACTTTTTTTACAAAATGGAAAACAAAAAAAATAAAAACTATCTAATTAAATATCTTATCCCCCGACCAAATTGAGATATTGTCTCCAATGTCTGAATTAAAAGAAGTATAGTTGAGAAGACATCACTTAGTTAGTGTGGAAAAGACAATTGAATCAACAACACTACTATTAAACCCAAAAAACTTTACAGATTAAGATTCAAGTTCATTTTACGCTTTTTTCCACGATCGTTATTTGACCAGTCCAACTTGGAAAGAATTGGGTCGATTTTTGGTTCATAGGCTAACAGTTGGTCGATTAATTTACTAGTTTTTCCTGCAATAAGAACAATATTTTTTGCCGGTTTTGAAATGAACCCGAGTCTTTTAGGATCCTTCAGAAATACTAAAAGAATATCGAAAAAATGATCTACATTAAGTAGTCCATGGGTCTTCGATGGATGTTCAAATTTGTCATAACGCAACTGTGAATATTTTTTCCAACGTGTCCCGCCCACCTGGTAAAGTAATAAAAGCTGTAGGGACGGTTGTGGGACCTCTAGTGTCAGATCGGTGTCCCGCATATCGAAAGTGGGTCTAACTTGTGGATATCATGTATTTTTAAATTATTTTATGGAATACTATATTCTGTTATGAGTGTATAGGAAAAAAATCGGGGCTGAATTGGAGTCCGAAAACTCAAAAACGGGAGAAAATAAGTTTCAAAGCAAGCGCGCACTATGCGCTACAATGCCCGCACACTGTGCGTAACATTCAAATTTTTTTATATATAATGTTTTCCTTCAGCTCTCTAGAAACAGAGAGCTGAAAGAAATATGATTTTTAACCCTAATTCTTTCCAACCTTTCATAAACACTTTCAAACACCCAAAATTAATTTTTTAACATCAACAGATGTTATAGAACAAAAATCATGTTTTTCAAAATATCATATATTTTTACAAAAACATAAATTTTATTCTAAATATACACATGCGTAAATTTTGAATTCAAAACACAAACCAAATTAGAATCCCATAATGAAGTGACTCATGAATAAATCTATGTCACTCATAGGTGGTTAAATGATTCTAGAATGGTAGTTATAGGTCCAAGCTTTTATCTAGAGTTCGAAACTCTAATTTTATGTTTATGTCCAACATAAACATTTTGACCCAATCACAAGCATATTGTGTTTATACTTCCAAAGCATATACACACTTTATTAGCCTAATTTCAACATCAAGCTAAGTTATTATATATCCAATATATAATACATCACTATATGTTTCACTAATGGTAACTCACTAATGAAAACATAGATTTGGAGAAGATCAAACTTATCTAGTAAGCTTGATTTCAAGATTCAATCTTCTTCTCATTGTTGAAATGTTGTGGAGAACTTCTAAAGCTATAAAGCTTAACTCCAAGATCCAAACTTGATTCTAATGTTAGCAAGCTTCATTCCAAGATCCAATCTTGATTTATCCTTGTTGAAATGTTATAGAGAACTTCCAAAGCTTCTCTGAACACTTCTTTTACTTAGGCTAATATTTCTAATTCTTACTTATTTTCACAAGATTAACTTTCTTAAGCTCAAGCTTAATTAAAAACTTGTTCAAGCTTGCATTTTATAGCAAAACTTATGCAATTTTTAATTAATAAAAGTTCTCATCAACTTTTAGGTGGGCTTAATCCAATTTGTCCAAATATGTATAATTAGATGTATACCACTTTCATTTAATCCAATTAAATCAAGCCAAATACACCAATAATTAAATATTTATAATTATCAAAATATTCTCAAATGGTAGAGATATTCATGAAATTATAATAAAGTCCTTGTGTTATTTTGGATTAATCCAATTGGGTAAAAGTAAATAATTAATGTTATCCAATAACACTTAATTATTTTAGTTGATAAGTATAATATCAAATATTTTTATTACGAAAAATTATCGGCTACCCAAGCGCTCAACGAGTACACTTCATATTATGGGACTTTATAAGTTCAAACACGTTAGTCATATAAGCCTAGCATATATGTACGCAATTCAGCCACCTCCAAATTCGCGAAGAACACGAACGACCTTTCTGAACTATTTAAGTCGAGGTCATCATATATGTTTAACAATCCCTCTGTATTAGGATATCTGATTTGTTCTTAGGAAACATATATTACACTGTCAAATTTTCAAGGCATACATCTCATGTCGATATGTCCATGATTCTTTACAACTAATCAGAACACCATTTTTGATATATACGATCCACCCTAGGTGATCGACTTTGGCCAAAGTCTTAAGAATCGTGACTTAGTCAAATGGATACCTAAACCCCTTATGGTACACATACGAGCCGATGGAACCTATCTTGATACACAGTTGATTAACGAGTGCTTTGGTCCACGCCCAACGAACATCTAGCGGTCAGACCATGAAAGGTCTTTGACATATATGGCATTAAAATGTGGAGGATCACACACAAAATCAATGTTATCCTATAGTTAAAGGATCATACATGTTATTCAACTTGAGGGGATTCCTATTGACGGTAGTGTATACTTCCAACTATTAGGAATCACCTATGAGTCATTCAGTATTCGCTCAAATGAATACCCATATGTCTATACGAGCTTCCATTACTCATGGTATATTGGGTTAAACCATTGGAACTCCCATTCCGATATACGACATGTGCTAGTCTTATAGTTTATAGGAATTCAACCATATTCCAAAATCAACGACTAGGAATATTTACTTTAAGAATAGTTTATGATAGTAATGCTATCCCAATATCGGACCACTCAATGTTCAATATTACTACAAGACTGTTTTACAGTCCATGTCATTCTCAGCATATTTATATATATCAATCTAATATGCATAATGACATTACCATCAGTCAAGGTTGAAATGAAAATTTAGTTATTTTATTAATAAATAATAAAATATAATGTACAATACATTATTAGGATTTGCGCTCCAAGAACAAACTCCAACAAAAGCATCAGCATGATTAATCATTTTAGAGAGTCTTTCAGATATACCTGAGACAATGTAATCTTCTCCATTTGATTTTCCGATGAGATTTCCGCCTGCTAAGATTTTTGAGATGATTCCTAAAACTTGACTGCCTCATTCTTGCATGACCTTTGAAACACATCCCATCAATCCAAGATTGCCACTGCCATATACTAAGTGCATGTTTCTTTTCGCCATAACTCTACCCAATTATTTTGCAGCCTCAACAAATTCTGGTTTAGAACTAGAGGTAGATCCATAAAATACACATATATTAGTGACTCATCATCTTCAAGTTTTCTCCATTTTTTGCTCTCTCTCTTATTTGGATGTATCGAAAAGAGAAATGATGAGCTGTATTTATGGATCCTAAAAAAGGATGAGTAATAAAAGCACTAGTACCTGCAAAATGACATTTGTCAAATGTATAGTAAAATAGATCTTTAAAGTCAAAAAGTTTAGATATTGTGGGCAGAAGTAAAGTAAAGGAAATCAAATCAATAAATTAAAGTAAATCAAAACAGTAATTTAAAGTAAAGAAAATCAAAGCAATAAAGTGAAACAATATGTACTGGTAGTTGTGATTATGGCTCACATCTTCCTCTAGTTTTACGTCCAGTAACGGCTTGAACGCCCTCTACGGGTCAGTTATACGCTTCTCATCTAATTTTCTTATAAATTAACAAACGGGGTTTTTTAAAGTCAGATTCCCGAGACTGTATTATTGTCTTTATTTCTGAAATTGTGTATGCAAATTGCGAATCACTTGATGAATATGTACACTAGGTTGAGTCTCAAGAGTCAGTAATATATCATCTAAAGACTCATGACTCAAGCCATCTCTAATAAATTGAATTTTATCTTTGCGATTGTCAGACACCATTTCTAAAGAACGACAACGAGTGTTGCACGTCCAACGTGCACATTTATAATAAACCCTTAATTATTTAGCTCTTCATTTCTTAGCATAGGTGTTTTTCCCTAAGTATGTAAGAAATGAATGAGTCAGATTACTCACATGCCAAGCAAACCCTTGCTTCAATTACCCAACGAATATCACTAGAAATACCTTAGATCATAAGAAGCCTCATTCTTTCTGTGCGTACTTTGTTAATTTTTATCAAAGTATTTTTGGGGAGAGAAGGAAAATGATTTTGGATTTTTATGAGAGTTTCTTCCATGCCTTGATTGTAAGGTATCAGAAATTTTAGGAAACTGAAAGAACCAACTTAGAGTCATGGACTACTGTTATCCACTATTTAATCTGGGTGTAAGGCTCTGACAAAAAGAAAAATGCTATAAAACCTAAGAAAAATGGAAATTAGACTTATACAAAAGAATGGAAAATAAAAGCTTAAAATACATCAATCACGGTACACTGGGTTTGAAAGGAAAATATATTCTTGAAAATTTGAACACTCCAAAAATGGTTTCAAACGTTGTTCATTTACTTTAAATACATCAACATCCATAGGATTCTCAATGTCAACACCTCCATATGGGTAAACATGTTTCACAATAAATGGCTCACTCCATTTGGATTTCAATTTTTCAGTAAATAAATGAAGACGAGAATTATAAAACAAAACTTTTTGACCAATATCAAATATTTTTCATGAAATTCGAGTATCATGAAAAGCCTTAGTTTTACCTTTAAGAATTTTTGCATTCTCATATAAATCATTCCTTAACTCTTTAAGTTCATTTAATTAGAGTTTACATTCATGATTGACATTTTCAAGGTTTGAATTGAATGATTTAATAGCCTAATATGCCCTATGTTTAAGTTCTACAGGAAAATGACAAGGTTTTCCATAAACTAGTCGATAGGGAGAAATTCCCAAAGAGGTTTTGAAAGCTGTTCGGCATGCCCAAAGTGTATCAGTAAGTCAAAGAAACCAATCTTTGTGATTTGAATTGATCGTTTTTTCCAAAATTTATTTGATTTCCCTATTTGCTAGTTCAACTTGACCATTTGTCTGAGGGAGATAAGAGGTAGAAACTTTATGTGTAATTCATTACTTTTCATTAAAGACTCAAAAGGCTTGTTACAAAAGTGTTTACCTCCATCACTTATAATGGCCCGAGGGATTCCAAATCGACCTAAAATATTTTTTTTTCCAAAAATTTAATCATAGTTTTGTGATCATTACATTTTGAGACGTAATCGACTACAACTAAAATATATAAAAATTCAAATGACGGTGGAAATGGACCCATGAAATCTATTCACCAATAATCAAAGATTTCGGAATGACAATGATGAGATTTAAAGACATCATGTTTCTTTTAGAAATGGATCATAACTTTTGACAATTTTCACAAGTTTTGCAGAATGCATGTGTATATTTAAATAAGATGGGATAATAAAATCCACACTGCAAGATTTTTTCAGTGATTTTTTTAGACGGGAAGTGACCTTTGCATGCTTCTGAATGCAAAACTGAATAACACCACTTGTATCATTGTCCGGTATACATCGTCAGAAAATCTGATCAGGGCAATACTTGAACAGATATGGATCGTCCCGATAGAATCTTTTTACTTCGGTCAAAAATTTCTTATTGTCCTGATGGATCCAGTCTGGAGGTATTTTTCCTATTGCAATAAAATTAACAATATTAGCATACCAAGGCATTGTATTTATAGAAAATAAAAAATTATCAGGAAAAGAGTCATTGATATGAGTTGTGTGAATTGATGACTCATTTGTGAGTCTCGATAAATTATCTACAACTATATTATCTATTCCTTTATTATAAATGATTGTAAGATTGAATTCTTGAAGCAAAAAATCCATCGTAGTAATCTTGACTTTGCATCATGTTTAGACATCAAATATCTAACAGCAGCATGATTAGAATAAACAACGGTTGATGAAACAATTAAATATGATTGAAATTTTTCCAATGCAAATATTATAACAAATAGTTCTTTTTCTGTAATAGTTTAATTCATTTGTGCATTGTTTAAAGTTTTACTTGCATAATAAATTATATATGGCTTATCTTCATTTCTCTGTCCTAATCATTGGCATCACACATTAGCTCAAAAGGTAAAGACCAATCAGAGGATTGCATGATATGAGTAGAAGTTAAAAGACTGATAATCTCTTCAAATGATTTTTGGCATTAATTTGTCCATTTAAATGTTGCATATTTTAATAGGAGGTTACACAATGATCTGGATATTGTACTAAAGTTTTTAATGAACCTCTGATAAAATCTTGCATATCATAAGAAAGAAAGGATTTCCCTGACTGTTTTTTGTGGTGGCAATTTAGAGATCACCTCTATTTTTTCCTTATCAACCTCAATACCTTTTGATGACACAACATGACCCAAAATAATTCCTGAATCAGTCATAAAATGGAATTTTTCCCAGTTTAACACAAGTCATTTTTCTTAACATCTTTTCAAAATATTTTCCAAATTATTCAAGTAATTATCAAATGAGTTTTCAAAAATATTTATATCATCCATAAAGACCTCTAAATAATGTTCAACATGTTGGAATTGGTGCTTGGAGTGCCAATCCGAATTATATATTTTATTATTTATTAATAAAATAATTACATTTTCATTTCATACCTTATTAATTATATTGTCATTATAAGTATTAGATTGATGTATATATATGCTAAGAATGACATCGACCTTAGAATAATCTTGTAGTAATACTGGACACTAGGTGGTCCGACATTAGGATAAGCATTACTATTATAAATTATTCTTAAAGTATATATATTCCTAGTCGTTGGTTTTGGAATACGGTGGAATTCCTATAACCTAGAAGATTAGCACATATCGTATATTGGAATTGGAGTTCCAATGGTTTAACCCGATGTTCTATGATTTATGGAAACGCTTATAGACATGTGGGTATTGGTTTGACAAAATACTGAATGACTTACATGTGATTCCTAATAGTTGGAAGTACACACCATCGTCAATAGGAAATTCCTCGAGTCGAGTAGCATATGTAATCATTTGACTATAGAATATCATTGATTTTGTTTGAGATCCTCCACACTTTGATGTCATGTATGTCAGAAACCTTTCATGGTTTGGCCTCTAGATGTTTGTTGGGTGTGGACCGATGCACTCAGTAATCAAATATGAAGCACGATAGGATGTGTCAGCCCGTATATGTACCATAAGGGGTTTAGGTATCTATGTGAGTAAAGTCACGATTCTTAAAGCTTTAGCCAAATTCGATCACCTAGGGTGGATTGCATCAGTTATGAAGAATTATGGACATGTTGACATGAGATGTGCGCCTCGGAAACTTGATGGTGTATTCTATATTTCCTAAGCACA
>SKCR01054947.1:0-29432 GCA_019454045.1 Zanthoxylum bungeanum | reverse complement strand
CACCACACTTACACATCTCTTCCTCTCCCTCTCTTTTCTCTTCTTTCTTCACGGCTTCAAGCCGATTTCTTCTTGTTTTTGTTCTGGTTTGACCGAGCAAATGAGAAGCAAAGAAGATGAAGAAGTGCTAGCACACACCTAGGGTTATATTATGGTGATAGGGAAACGAATTTGTGAGCTTGGATTTGGTTTTTGGAGCTTCAATGGTGGTTCATCAATGGCCGAATGAACAAGGAGGAAGAAGGCTCAAAATCGTGCAGTCAACTTCATCAAGAAGCCATTGCCGAGCTTCATGGAGGAGCAAAAACGCATCTTGTTCTTCCTAGCATCAAACCCATCAATGTGAGTATGAATTCCGCCTTACTCCTTTGTGTATTCTATTCGTTTTTATGCATGTTTGTGATCCTTGGGACTTGATTGAAATCCTACAATGGTATCATTGATACCATTGTAAGAGTTTCAATCAAGTCCCAAGGATCACAAACATGCATAAAAACGAGTGAATACACAAAAGAGTAAGGCGGAATTCATACTCACATTGAGGGTTTTGATGAAATGAACAAGACCAAAAATGCACTGCATGTTTCTGCTCGGCAGTGAGCTGCGAACAAGGTGGACTGGACTGCTCGCGTGGGGCTGTTTCCTCCTCCAAGAATCGGTCATTGAAGACCACCATTGAAGCTCCAAGCTTCAAGCTTCAATAACAAATCCAAGCTCATAAATTCGTTTCCCTATCACCATAGTATAACCCAAGGTGTGTGCTAGCACTTCTTCATCTTCTTTGCTTCTCATTTGCTCGGTCAAACCAGAATAAAAACAAGAAGAAATCGGCAGTGAGCCGTGAGAGGGAGAAGAGAGAAAGAGAGGGAAAATGGTTTTAGTAAGAAACCGTAAAAGAGAGAGAATAATGTGTGTAAAGAAAAATGTAATTTTGGTTTATATATTTTCCAAAAATAAAATAAACCATATACAACTTTTCAATTTTCCAAAATACCAAAAGTCAAAAAGTAAAAGTTTATTAATGCTTTTTCCAACAACCATATAACTTCTACTTTTTACTTTAAGTCACATCACATCACTTTAATAAAGTGACATGTTGTCAAGTCACATCACTCAAAGTGACATTTGATTTGACGCTTGATGTGACTAGCGATTTGAGGCACGATTTGACTTGCGTGCCGCACTCGAATTCGAAATGCGAATGCACTCGCAAATAATCCCGGGCTCGGGTTCGCTAATTCCAAATTAACGAATTTTCCGTCGCGTCGTAATTTAAATGATTACGCCTAGCGAAATCACTATTCACGTCGCTAACGAATTAATTCTAAATTAATTCGTTCGCCCGAATTAAAATCTAATTTTAATTCCGCGTCGAAATCCAATTTCTAATAATATATCAAATATATTATTTTATCGATTAATTCCAAATTAATCGTTCTCTCTCTTTAATTAATATTTTATCCCAGATAAAATATCTCCGCAATTAATCCCAGATTAATTTTCTCTCTCTTCCAATTAATCCCAGATTAATTAAAGTGCGAGTTATACATCATCGGTGAATCTTCAGGAAGCGACCCATGAGATCTCCGGATATGTTGGCAGTAAATACGGTCATCGGATTATTTGAACACGTAAGTACCTCGTACTGCGTTCATACCGATTTACAAGACAAGGTTGGCTTCTAGCAAAGCGCCATGCCTACCCAATTCTCCAGAAATATTCTTACAGGAATATATAGATCTGTATCAAGCGTAGTATACCGTATTATTGTGCATATCAGCCCAGTATCGGATAGTCACGTGCTAGGTCTGGGGCTGGATAAGTGTCTGCCCCGTCCGAAGCACATGTCGGATGTCTGGTAACTAGTCTCTATAATCGGATATGCATGACCTTTTCATAATATCCTGATGGCCGCGCAGCACTTAAGAGCACTAATACCGTATCCTGCGTGACATCATCTCCACTATAACTGAAGTGATACTTCCATCTCGACATCACACCCAATACACTACGACTCTCTGATAAACCCAGAAGCGGCGTACGCAGAACCGGTTAAAGCTCTGTACCACCAAGACTAAAGTCTATCGATTATCATAAGTATTAGCGATGTAAGTCTCAGGTTAAGACTATACACACCTACCCTGATTTCGGCCTCCCATAGACACATAGTCATAATACCAATGGGATTCCGAGGGGTCTATCCAGAGCGAAGCTGTTTCCCGTACCATCGGTGAAACACGACCTCCTATCGCACTTGCATAAGTATCTGATACTTATATATATGAGAACTATGCCGTTGTGCCCTCACAACGCGCACAAGTGCAATACTAGCCTATTCCGCATTATCGATGTCCTGTCTCGATAATACTCCGGCTAGGGATATTTAATGATTAATCCTTCGGGGACTGATACTGTCTCATATCATCTCAATCCAGGAACTAATCATATGGACCTCTCTTCATTTATACATCTATGGTGATCTAATCACAAATGATGAGAGTGCAATTTCTTGTCACATAGTTAATTTGTATAACAACACCGTGATCTGTACAAATAGTGACGCTATGGGTCATATTATCCAACAATCTCCCACTTGGCACATAGCCAGTCACTCGAGTGTCTAACACCCGAACTATGTACGGTTCGCTCAAATTGCTGAGGAATGGTTTGATCCCTTGTTGTGCTAGCAAAAATGGAGAAAACAATTTTCTGCCATGGATGAAGCTCACGGCTTGCGTGAAGAAGAAGGAGAGGAGAGAGTGTTATGTCTTTTTATTTTGTTCTCTCTATTTGTTTCAAAAAACGTGAGAGTGTAAAATGAAAAGCAATGATGTATCAAATACAATAAATGAATTTTTAATTAAAAACCCTTCAAAAACCGTGAAAGGTTTTCCCTCCAAAGGAAATTCATGATTTGCCATCATACCTCACATTGAGAATAGAGACAATGTATCATCCCTTAAAGGTGACTAGATACATCCATCATCTATTCGTGTCAACTGATGAGATATCGCGATGTGATTTGCGGATACCACTCGTTTCAAAATACGAATGTGTCCGCAAACACTTTCGGGCTTGGTTTCGCTAATTCCGAATTAACGAATTTCCGTCGCGACGTGAATTAAATAATTACGCCTTGCGGAATTACTATTCAGTTCGCTAATGAATTAATTCTAAATTAATTCGTTTGCCCGAATTAAAATCCGATTTTAATTCCGCGTCGAAATCTAATTTCGTTTAATAATATATCGAATATATTATTTTATCGATTAATTCCAAATTAATCGATCTCTCTCTCTCTCCTAATAAGGCATTTTATCCAAGATAAAGTTTCTCTCCGTAATTAATCCAAGATTAATAAAGTTCGAATCAAACATCATAGGTGAATCTTCAGGAAGCGACCCAAGAGATCTCCGGATATGTTGGCAGTAAATACGGTCGTTGGATAATCCAAACACGCACGTACCTCGTACTACGTTTTTACCGATTTACAAGACAAGGTTGGCTTCTAGCAAAGCGCCATGCCTACCCAATTCTCCAGAAATATTCTTACTGGAATATTAGATCTATATCAAGCGTAGTATACTGTAGTATTGCGTACATCGATCTAGTATCGGACGATCACATGTTAGGCCTGGGGCTGGAAATGTGTCTGCCCCGTACGAAAATATCGGATATCAAACAACTAGTCTCTTTAAATCGGACAATCCTGACCTGGTCATATTGTCCCGATGGTTGCAACCGTTTATAGAGTACTAGTTCTGTATCCTGCGTGATCATCATCTCCATATGTCTGAAGTGATACTTCCATCTTGACATCACATCCAGTACACTACGATTCTCGATAAACCCAGAAGAGGCGTACACAGAACCGGTTAAAGCCCCGAACCACCAAAACCAAAGTTTACCGATTGTCGCAAGTACTAGCAATGCAAGTCTCAGGTTAGACCATATACACCTACCCTGATGCGGCCTCCCATAGACACGAGACATACTACCAATGGGATTCCGCGGGGTCTATCCAGAGCGAAGCTGTTTTCCGTACCATCGGTAAAACACAACCTCCTATCGCACTTGCATAAGTATCCAATACTTAAATATATGAGAACTATGCCGTTGTGCCATCACAACTCGCACAAGTGCAATACTAGTCTATTCCGCATTATCGATGTCCGATCTCGATAATACTCCGACTAGGGATATTTAATGATTAAACCTTTTATATTGATACTGTCTCATATCATCTCAATACGGAACTAATCATACGGACTTTTGCCATTAAATATTAAAGTAAATAATTTTACAAAACGGCAAAGGCAATTCATTATCACATAGTTAATTTTGTACAATAATACAATATCATTTACAAAACAGTGACGCTATGGGTCATAATGTCTAACAATCTCCCACTTGGCCTATAGCCAGTCACTCAAGCATCTAATACCTGAACTATTGATATGTCGTTCAAACACGCTGAAGAACAGCCTTCGTCAGCGGATCTGCAATGTTGTCATCTGATGCGACCTTCTCGACCTTTACATCGCCACGATGTATAATCTCCCGAATCAGATGGTAACGCCGAAGAACATGCTTGGATCGTTGATGAGACCTTGGTTCCTTAGCTTGTGCTATAGCCCCGTTATTGTCACAATACAATGGCACGGGCTCAGCAGCTAACGGAACCTACTCCTAATCCGATTAGGAATTTTCGGATCCAAACTGCCTCATTTGCTGCTTCTGATGCAGCAATATACTCCGCTTCTGTTGTTGAATCGGCAACAGTATCTTGCTTGGAAGATTTCCAGCTCACTGCTCCGTTATTCAAACAAAAAATGTACCCCGATTGCGACTTGAAGTCATTCTTGTCGGTTTGGAAACTTGCATCGGTGTACCCAGACACCTCAAGTTCTCCACCTCCATATATTAAGAAAACATCCTTAGTTCGTCTAAGATACTTAAGGATATTCTTAACAGCCATCCAGTGACCTTCACCTGGATCGGCCTGATAGCGACTGCACATGCTCAAAGCTTATGACACATCAGGTCGTGTACATATCATGGCATACATGATCGATCCGACTGCCGAGGCGAACGGTATCCGACTCATGTTATCTCTCTCTCTCTTTAGTCTTAGGACACATGTCCTTAGACAGAAGGATACCACGTGACATTGGCATCAATCCCCTTTTGGATTGATCCATGTTGAATCGCTTCAACACTTTGTCAATATATGTACTCTGGGAGAGTCCAAGCAGCTTTCTAGATCTATCTCGGTAGATCTTTATTCCCAGAATAAAGGCTGCTTCTCCCAGATCTTTCATGGAGAATTTTAATGAAAGCCAAGCTTTCAGACGTTAGCATGGAATGTCATTGCCTATAAGCAATACGTCGTCGACATAAAGGACAATAAAAGTCAGTGCTCTCCCACTAACCTTCTTATATACACAAGGGTCATCATCGTTTTGAACGAAATCATATTCTTTTATGATCTGATCAAAACGCTGATTCCATGACCGTGATGCTTGCTTCAATCCATAAATGGATCGATTTAACTTACAAACCTTGTTTGCAAGTCTAGGTACGATAAAACCGTCAGGTTGTTGCATATAAACATCCTCCAAAAGGTTTCCGTTAAGGAAAGCGGTTTTAACATCCATCTGCCATATCTCGTAATCGAAATATGCAGCTATTGCAAGCATTATCCGAATGGATTTAATCATGGCAACGGGTGAGAAAGTTTCGTCATAATCAATACCATATTGCTGACGATACCCCTTTGCTACAAGCCTAGCTTTGTACGTTTGCACGTTGCCATCCATGTCGGTCTTCTTCTTGAAGATCCATCTGCATCCAATAGGCTTTACGCTTTCTGGTGCATCAACCAGTGTCCAAACTTGGTTGGCGTACATGGAATCCATCTCGGACTTCATGCTTCTTGCCATAAAGCGGAATCAATATTCTGTATTACTTCCTCATACGTAGTCGGTTCATTATCCTCAATAAGATTAATATCTACATGAGGCGAGATCAGGAACCCATACCTCTCAGGTACCTTCCTGACTCTCTCCGACCTACGTGGTCCTTGTGTATCTGAAGATTGTGGTACAGACTCATCCTGGATGGTCTGTTTATGTTCCGTCATTGATTCATTGCCAGGAACAGTATCACTACGATTTTCATCGAGATCCACTTTCCTCTTTCCTCCCTTACACTGCATCTAGGAATTCCTTCAAGGAAAAATGCATGTAGAGCAACAAATACTTTGTTCTCTTGTGGGTGATAGAAGTAATATCCTTTGGTTTCCTTAGGATATCCCACGAAAAGGCATTTATCTGATTTGGGTTCTAGTTTGGTACCTTCCAAACGTTTAACATATGCCCAGCATCCCCAAATCTTCAGGAAATAGAAACTTGGTTTCCGCCTCCCTGTCCATATCCATATGGAGTCTGTTCAACAGACTTTGACGAAACCTTATTCAAAATAAGAAGTACTGCACTGTAGAAAAGCGTATCCCCAGAAGGATATAGGTAGCTCAGTGCGACTCACATCGACCTTACCATGTCTAACAAGGTACGGTTTCTTCTTCCGTTCAAAAAATTAATTTAATGCTCTGATACCATTGTTGAGTTTCTAATATAGGTCCAAAATCATGAAACAAGCACAAAATTCGCATGAATACACAAAGGAGTAAGGCGGAATCATATACTCACAATGATTGGATTTGATGCAAAGAACAAGATGCGTTTCTTTCCTCCTTTCCTAGTTAAGCTCGGCAGTGAGCTGTGACTGTGGGCTGCTCGGTTTTGGTGGTTTAAAGTCTCCTCCATGACCGGCCATTGATGAACCACCATTGAAGCTCCAAGCTTCAAGCTCCAAAAACAAATCCAGCTCATAATTCGTTTCCCTATCACCTATGTATAACCCAAGGTGTGTGCTAGCACTCTTTCCCTCTTCATTATTCTCGCCAAAACGGCAGAAAAAGGAGCAGAAATTCGGCTCCAAGCCGTGAGAGGGAGAGAAGAGAGAGAGGGAAAATGGGTTCATAGAAAACGTAAAACCCTAAAAAATGTGAGAAAAAAATCAGAGAGGAGAAAGTGTAAATGCTTTTTATATTTTCCAAATTTAATAAAGCATTTAACCACCATTTACTTTCAAAAAGCAAGTCAAAAGTCAAAAGCAAAAAGCAAAAATGCTTTTCCATCACCTATCACTTTTTACTATTCACATCAAGTTACTTTAATAAAGTGACAACATGAAAGTCACAATCACTCAAAGTGACAAGTGATTTGACAATTGATGCGACTAGCGATTTGACGCTTGATGTGACTTGCGTGCCGCGCTCGAATTCGAAATGCGAATGCGCTCGCAATCACTCTCATCTCGGGCTCGGGTTCGCTAATTCCAAATTAACGAATTTTCCGTCGCGTCGTAATTAAATGATTACGCCTAGCGAAATCACTATTCACATCGCTAACGAATTAATTCTAAATTAATTCGTTCGCCCGAATTAAAATCTAATTTTAATTCCGCGTCGAAATCCAATTTCGCATAATATATCGAATATATTATTTTATCGATTAATTCCAAATTAATCGTTCTCTCTCTTTTAATTAATATTTTTATTCCTCAGATAAAATATCTCCGCAATTAATCCAGATTAATTTTCTCTCTCTTCTAATTAATCTTCTCTCTCTTACTAATTAATCCCAGATTATCATAGTGCGAGTCATACTCATCGGTGAATCTTCAGGAAGCGACCCATGAGATCTCCGGATATGTTGGCAGTAAATACGGTCGTCAGACTATCCGAACACGTAAGTACCTCGTACTACGTTTATACCGATTTACAAGACAAGGTTGGCTTCTAGCAAAGCGCCATGCCTACCCAATTCTCCAGAAATATTCTTAGGAATATATAGATCTGTATCAAGCGTAGTATAACCGTAGTATTGTGTATATCAGCCCAGTATCGGATAGTCACGTGCTAGGGCTGGGGCTGGATAAGTGTCTGCCCCGTCCGAAGCACATGTCGGATGTCTGGTAACTAGTCTCTATAATCGGATATACATGACCTTGTCATAATATCCCGATGGCCGGCCAGCACTTAAGAGCACTAATACCGTATCCTGCGTGACATCATCTCCACTATGACTGGAGTGATACTTCCGTCTTCTGACATCACACCCAATACACTACGACTCTCTGATAACCCAGAAGTGGTGTACGCAGAACCGGTTAAAGCCCTGTACCACCAAGACCAAAGTCTACCGATTATCGTAAGTATTAGCGATGTAAGTCTCAGGTTAAGACTATACACACCTACCTTGATTTCGGCCTCCCATAGACACATAGTCATAATACCAATGGGATTCCGAGGGGTCTATCCAGAGCGAAGCTGTTTCCCGTACCATCGGTGAAACACGACCTCCTATCGCACTTGCATAAGTATCCAATACTTATATATATGAGAACTATGCCGTTGTGCCCTCACAACGCGCACAAGTGCAATACTAGCCTATTCCGCATTATCGATGTCCAGTCTCGATAATACTCCGGCTAGGGATATTTAATGATTAAACCTTCGGGGACTGATACTGTCTCATATCATTCTCAGTCCAGGAACTAATCATAGGGACCTCTCTCCATTTATATATCTAGGTGATCTAATCACAAATGATGAGAGTGCAATCTCCTTGTCACATAGTTAATTTGCTACAACAACACAATGATCTGTGCAAATAGTGACGCTATGGGTCATTTTGTCCAACAATCTCCCACTTGGCACATAGCCAGTCACTCAAGTGTCCTACACCCGAACTATGTACGGTTGGCTCAAACTGCTGAGAAATGCATTCGTCAGCGGATTTGCATGATTATCATCTTGATGCGATTTATTCGATCATCACATCGCCACGATATATGATCCGAATGAATCAGATGAGTATCTAAGTATGTATCTGGATCGTTGATGAGACCATTAATTCTTTAGCCTGTGCTGACGCCTAGCTCAGCTGCTAACAGAACTATATCTAATCTAATTAGATTTGTATCGACCCAAATGACTTCTATTGCTGCTTCAGCTGCAGCAACAACCCGCATTTGTTGTTTATTCGGTAACAGTATCTTACTTGGAAGATTTCCAGCTCACTGTACCGTTATTCAAACTATATAGTACCGTTTGCGACTTTTAGTCGTCTTTATCGGTTATAGGAAACTTGCTACAGTGACCCCAGTCACTTCAAGTTCTCATTCTCCATAGACTAAGACAACATCCTTAGTTCTCTAAGATACTAACGGATGTTCTTAATATTAATCCAGTGACTATCACTCGGATTGGCCTGTTTGTGAATCCATATGCTCAAAGCGTATGATACACCAGGTCTTGTACATTTTCAATGTACGGTTTCTAGGAGAGTATTTCGAAAGCCAAGCTTTCGCCGATATTTATTTTATGGGAATATCATTTCCAAGAAATGACGTATTATCATTATTTTATAGGACAGCCACTATCAGTGCGCTCCCACTAACCTTCTTATATATACACTAGAATTATTTTCGTTTTGAATTAAATCATACATCATTATGATTATATCAAAACGATAATTCCAAGAACCTAATGCTTGCTTCAATCCAATCATGGATCGAATAACCTGCATTATCCAAATGGATTTACCGTGGCAACAGTAAAAGGTTGAATCGTAATCAACACAATGTTGATAACGATACCTTTCCGTTAAAAGCCTAGCTTTATACGTTGGTATGTTGTCATCCATGTATGTCTTCCTAGAAGACATTAGTACCATAGGCACAATGCCTTGTGGTACATCAACTAGTATCCAAACTGGTTGATATACATGGAATCCATTTCGGATTACATGACACTTTGCCATAATTAGGGAGTTGATGCCTTGTATCACTTCCTCATACGTAGTCAGTTGGTATTCCTCAATAAGATAGACATCTTTATGAGGTGCGATCAGAAACTCATACCCCAGGTTTGTTTTCTGACTCTGTCCGACCTACGCGGTTCTTGTGTATTCGAAGATTAATGGTAATAGTCTCATCATCCTGGATGAACTATTCATGTTCCATTAAGATTCAGTGCCTTGAACAGTATTACTACGATTTCCATTTCCATCGAGTTATACTATCCTCCCACTTACCACTGCATATCGGTATTCCTATCAGGAAAACCGTATGGTGAGTAACAATCTAATTGTTCTCTTGTGAGATGTATAAGTACAATACTTATGGTATCCCTAGGATAACCTACATTTGGCACTTATCCTATTTGGGTTTTAGTTTGGTATCATCCAAACATATGCCTAGCATACCCAAATTATCAGGAATGAGAAACCCGGTTTCTTTCCCGTTCATATCTAATATGATATCTGTCAAACAGATTATTATGGAACCTTATTCAAAATAAGTTCTTGCACTGTTTAAATCTTATCCGTTGAAGGAAATGGTAGCTCAGAGCGACTCGTGATTAACCTTATTATGTCTAACAAAATTCGGTTAATCCGTTCGGACACACCGTCAAACTGACGTATTCCGGGAGGAGTCCTTATTTGAAAGAATACTATACTCTTTCATATAAAACTAGAAACTTATTGCTTAAGTATTTTCCATTACAGTCTTACCATGACGGTTTAATACTTTAGCCGATCTATTTGTCTATTTCGTGTCGAAACTCTAAAAGTTTCCGATTTGTGTTTCAAAAGAAACACATAACCATACGCGATGCCACATCCGTACAGGTCACGAAATATTCAAATCCATATCTAGCCTAGCTAGACATGGGCCCACTTGCTTCACTATGAAGTAGGGCTAACAGATCGGTGGCATTTACACTTTTACCAAGTAAATAGTGTTTTAGGCACTTTGCCCAAATAGACTAGATTCGTAGACTTTATTTGAATGGAATCAAATCAGTCCTGGTACCCGCTCTTCAAAAGTGCGGATATACGATTCTTGTTTAGTAGTGTCCCTGACAACTATGCCACAATTAAGTTTCTTAACTGATCAAATCAGTTTGAGCTTTTTATTTGTCATGTTATATTATTGAGATATTATTTATATTCAAAATATAAATCCTGTTATTCACATCTAATGTGTTTATCTCAATATCATCTTTATATAATGAAACACTTTAGTGTTCTAGAATATAAAGGTACACCCGCAGCGGGTTATACGCGATATAGAGATAATGTTTCTAGTCAAACTAGCTACATTATAACAGTTTCTAAATTTAAGTACTAACCCGAAGGTAGTTCCTAAATTCAGATATCTACGGTTAAAACAGCGACTTTCGTCCGTTTTCAATTCGCAGATAAATCTCAATTGAAGTCAGTATCCTGTTCAAAATAGATTCTGAACATCAATATATATATTTTATGTACCACACTAAGTATCTAAAATCCAATTTTAATACTAGCTGTGAACATAATTATGACAAACATAATGGATTAAGCACTTAAGTTATCATTACATGATCTTCCAAAGATTATGCTCTACTATTTGCTTAACTCTAGGCTTAGGCATAATACGTTATTTTATCAAATAAATAACTTATATTTTTTCCAGGACCATCCTGAAATTTATTCCCAATTTGAAAATTAAAATAGTTTAAATACATTTTCACCCAGGATTATGTCTTAAACACTAATCTTTCATTTTTATATCTTGATTCTAATAGTCCAACTATTTAATCAACGATTTGTGGTACTATTTATTATAATGATTATAATAGTCCAACTATATAATCAAATATAATCTAAATTAATTAACCTCAATTACATTGATTACTATAGTCCAACTATAAAATCAACTGTAAACTGAAATTAATTAATTCAAATATATTGATTAATATAATCCAATTATATATAATCAAATATAATACAGTCCAACTGTTTATTAAAACAACAATTTAAATATTAGTCCAACTAACATTTAATCTAACGACGAAATAATTTGAATGAGCGCGTATGGCGAGTAATTGAACGAGTATTGCAAATTCAATTCTTGCCTCCCACTATTTTCGGCGAGCCTCTAACCCTCTGTCGAGTACTCGGGAAACCGTGTTTCCTAGTGGGCTAGGATCCCGTTAAATATCACACAATCTTGACTTTGGTCAACAAATTGTATGATAATTAACTAGGTAGATCTCGAAGATCAATTGGATCCCATCCAATTCCTAGATCCAGTAGGCGGATATCCAAATCCTAAACATATATCTTATATATGCCAATACATCCAATGTATTACCTAACCTTTTCCTCCTCTGAATCAACTAAGCCTTGGCTTTGGCACAACAAACCTAGTGATCCCAGTCAAGTGTGACCCATTGACCATGGAAAGCTTCGTAATCAATGTCGATGGACAAGAAGTGGTCTTGACTTTGGCCAACAAACCACAACTTGGACAAGACACCGATATGGAACAAAGCCTTCGTGATTCAAACACATCTTCGACGGACAAAGGGCTTGACTTTGGCCAACAACCCATGCCAATCTCGGATCTTGATTGAGAATCACTCAATGGAAGGAAAAACACTTGATATTGAGCGAGGGTTTTTTCGCGTGCAAATTGGCTACCAATTTATTATCTTTATTAAGGTCTCATCATCATACACCCTTAAACATGCATTCTAAACACATAATAAAGCGCATATGAAATAAAATAATAATGATATGCGGATGGATACTTTACATTGATCCTAGATCAAATCTCTCATTTTCTCTCTCCAAAGCTAGCACATGTATTTACTTCTACCCGTTACACTACACTTCTAAAGAAACCTCATTTACATTGAGGGGAATAGGTGAGAAGAGAATACAAAGAGTATAGAGGTGATAAGGCTGGACACGCAGGTCCAATTAATAAATCAAATTTATTACAATTTCCAAAATTGTCCCACCCGACTAATATCCATCCGATATACATTATTCATGCATCACAACCATGTATTCACACAAGCATGTTATCAATCAATCTAATCCAATTAATTAATCTGATAATTAGTGATCATCCAATGTTCAAACAACGATTTGATTTTTGCGTGAGTCAAACTCGTTTTGCGAATAAGTACTCAAAGTACGAATTCTTGAATTAAATTAAACTACATAATTAAATCCAATTTAATACGCATTTAATTCTAATTCACTATTTAATTCCAAATTAAATATTACACTTTTATTAACGAACCTTTACGACTTAAATTCCAAATTTAATCGCAACGGGTCTCAAAGCCTGATTAACATCTAATGTTTATTTAATTAAAGTCCAATGGGCTTTTAATAATTTCTATAAGGCGTGGACTTTTGGTCAACTCGGGTCAAACCAAATAACCAAAATCCAATCCGGGAGTTACCCCATAAGCCTTTAAATTAATTTTGGCTCATTAGGCCCAATTAAATAATTAAGGTCCATTAAGTCATAATTGGACTTTATGGATACAATTTTAGGCCCAATTGGATCCAACCAAATTTGCCTAAACTCAACTTTGTACAACAAAGCCCAAAAGCCCAATTACAACCTTTAAGGCCCATTTTCCAAAAATAAGCCCAATTAATTAACTTATAAAATTCTAAATTCCATAATTAATTAACCTAAGTGTAATACACAATTAACCACCCAATTAATATTTCTAAAACATCAATTAGCATACTTAATCATGCACTTTAACATTAAATAGTGTCCAACACAATTTATTAAAATCAAACCCAATTTACATGCTTTTGTTCTCGGCAATTAGGGGTTTTTCCAATCCGATTCGGTTTCAATCCAATTGAATCCACAATCATCATTTCCAAATCAATTCAATTCATCCAATGAATTAAAATCAAAAACACAATGAATTTCAAATTCAATTGAATTCGGCCAAGCCACTTTAATTTGGGAAAAAAGTTCCAAATCAAAATTCAATCAAATTGAACTTCAAAACAACATTACCCAATTGTTTTAAGTCATCCAATGATCAAACAAACAAAATCACCAAGAAATTTAGGGTTCTTTAATTTCGGCCAACATAAGCAATTTGGGGAAATTTGTTCCAAACACAATTTCAACAAATTGATCCAATCAATCTTAAATTAAACATACTTTAAGCATTCTCATTCCCATTTCACAAAATATGCTCAAATCAAGTTTACCCAAATTTGTCACTTTATGCCAACATAAAAAATTGGGGAAATTTGTTCCAAACACAATTTAACAAATTGATCCAATCAATCTTAAATTAAACATACTTTAAGCATTCTCATTCATCCAATTTCACAAAATATGCTCAAATCAAGTTTACCCAAATTTGTCACTTTATGCCAACATAAAAAATTGGGGAAATTTGTTCCAAACATAATTTCTTCAAATTGATCCAAATATTTGGATATGGAAGACACGAAGGAATTAAAGAAAGGGCGAGGCTCTGACTTTAAAAATATATTTGTCAAAGTTATGTTCACTATTAGTATTAAAATTAGATTTTAAATATTTAGTGTGGTACATAACATATATGTATTGATGTTCAGAATCCGCTATGAGCTGGATACTGACTTCAAGCCGAGATTTCTCTTCGAATCGGAAACGGGACGAAAGTCGCTGTTTCGACCGTAGATACCTAAATTTAGAAACTACCCTTTGGGTATGTACTTAAATTAGGAACTATTATAATGTAACTAGTTTGACTAGAGACATTATCTCTATATCAGTGTTTAATCCATTCTGGATAAACTTTATATTCTAGAACACTAAGTGTTTTATTATATAAAGATGATACTGAGATAAACACATTAGATGTGAATAACAGAATTTATATTTTGAATATAATAAAATCTCAACCATATAAATGACAAATAAATAGCTCAAATTGATTTGATCAATATAGACTTATTTGTGGCATTGTTGTCTAGGACACAATTAAACGAGACTCGTATATCCACACTTTTGAAGAGTGGGTACTAGGACTAATTGACTATTCAAATAAGGTCTGCGAATCTAGTTTATTAGGTAAAGTACCTAAAATACTATTTACTTGGTAATAGTAAAAGGGCCACCGATCTGTTAGCCCTATTCATGGTGAAGTAAGTGGGCCCATATCTAGCTAGGCTAGATGTGAACATGAATATTTCGTGACCTTAACGGATGTGGCATCACGTTATGGTTATGTGTTTCTTTTGAAAAAAACACATTCGAAAACTTTTGAAGTTTCGACACGAAGTAGATAAACAGATCGGCTATAGTATTATTCCGCCATGGTAAGACCGTAATGGAAAATACTTAAGCAGAAAGTTTCATACGTACATGAAAGAGTACGATATTCTTTCAGATGAGGACTCCTCCCGAGACACGTCAGTTTGACGGTGTGTCCGAACTAAAAACTGAATTTGTTGGACAAGATAAGGTTTATCATGAGTCGCTCTAAGCTATCATTTCCTTCAAACATGATATGTATTAACAGTGCAAAACTTATTTAGAATAAGGTTCCATATAAATCTGTTTGACAGATATCATATAGGATATGAACAGGAAAGAAACGGGGTTTCTCACTCCTAATAATTTGGGTATGCCAGGCATAACGTTGGATGATACCAAACTAAGAACCCAAATTGGATTAGTGCCAATATAGGTTATCCTAAGGGAAACCTTAAGTATAGTACTTATAAATCTCACATGAGAACAATATGATTGTTGCTCACCATGCGGTTTTCCTGGGAGGAATACCGATATGCAGTGGTCAGTGGGAGGATAGTGATACACGATGAAAATCAGAGTAATACTATTCAAGGCACGAAGTCCTTAATGGAACATAAACAGTTCATCAATGATGAATTTGTACCATTAATCTTCGAATACACAAGAACTGGGTAGATCGGATAGAGTCAGAAAACAACCTAGGGTATGGGTTTCTGATCTAACCTCATAAAGATATCAATCTTATGAAGGTATATCCAACCGACTACCTACGAGGTAATGATACAAGGTATCAATCATTACCTTGACAGTAAATAGTATCTCATTAATAGACGACTGCTATTTATGTCTCTTATTTTAGTGGAAGATTATGTTTTAATATTTTCATAAGTTTTTTATTTTTATTTTATAAGCTAATAATAAAAATTAATTGTAGAAATTAGATGTCACACATGTTTTTTTAAATTTTAATATGAGATTATAATATATCTTTTTATTATGATAGGTAATAATAAAAAATTAATTATAAAGATTATGTATCATATATGTTTTTCATTTATTTTAATGAGACTTATTTTTATATTTTAATAATAAGAAATTAAATTATTATTTCATTAAATTCATATGTTTATTATTTTAATAGGAGATTTTATTTTTATATTGTAATATATTTCTTATTTTATTTTATAATTTAATAAAAAAATCGAAGAGATATTATAATTTTATAATAAAATAATAAATAAGAGATTTTATTTTTATATTGTAATAGATTTCTTATTTTAATAATGATTATTATTTTAATTTTATAATTTTTAAAATAAAAAATTAATTGTAAAGATTAGGTGTCACATATTAAATTAATAGGTTTCTTATATTAATAGAATTTAATAGTGAGCTGCCACGTGACCTGATAATGAGGCTTACAAATGTTTAATTGGTTTCTCATAATTTTAATAGGATAATATGTTTTTATTTTATTATAAGTTTCTAATTTTAATTTTATAATTTAATGTATTCTTATTGTAATATGTTTCTTATTTAATAAAATTTAATAGTTAGTCACCACGTAACCTAATAAGGAGACATAAAAATGTTTAAAGGGTTTCTTATAATTTTAATCGGAGATTATAATTTATTTTATTATATGTTTATAATTTTACAATTTAATATATTTATTGTAATAGAATTTTTATTTAATAAAATTTAATAGTGAGCTGACCGTATCACGATAGAGACTTAAAATATAGATTGTTTATATAAGTCATTTTTCTTTTTAATTTTGTTTGATTCTAAGTTAATTTGACACGTGTTATTATAGTAATTTAACTTTGTTGAGGTGCATTTAAGCAATTTTTTCTCGCGCCACATACATCCATCCAACCAAGATACTCTCCCTTTTCATCGTTCCCTCCCTCCATTCAAAAACACAACCACTCTCTTATTTCTCCTCACATTACAAGAATAACAAACCTCAGATTTCGATATAATTACAAAATTGGCATGCTCTGATCGTCATCAGCACTACTCTCGCCAGTCTCTGATGCCGAGCTTTCTCTACTCGTCGTCCAAACGGCTCTTCGGTTTTGACGCGCCTTCGGCGATGAGCACTAACGTTGGATTGTTGAATCAATCAACGCCGTCCGTTTTATCATCATCCAATGGCGTGTCGAAGTCGAAGAGTTTTGTGATTCCGGCGCCGAAAGAGAAGATCGAGATGTACTCGCCCGGTTTTTACGCCGCGTGTACAGCCGGTGGGATCTTTAGCTGTGGCCTCACTCACATGGCCGTTACTCCACTCGATCTCGTCAAATGCAATATGCAGGTCCCTTCTTTTTTTCTTTTTTTTTTTCGATAAATAATAAAATTAGATTAAATCTTTTTTCTTTTTTTTGTTATACAGACTTGTAATATTGTTAGTTTGCCAATTTGCAGAGGAACTTTTATCTGCATTTTACATTTTAGTGTGGTTTCATGGGAAGTGATTTTGTGTAAAATCGCTTTTTTAACGAAGGCATGAAAAAAATGCTTTCTTTGAATTTCAGATAACAATGTACTCTTATGTGCTTTTGTAATCTCTCATAGTGCAAGACATTTTCAAAGCCGGTCCTTATCATAGACGGGTTAAACGGTCTATTTATGGCTTTCGAATTTTTTTATTATAGTTTACAAACAACTAATGGTTAGGGACTCCAAATTCTTTTTGTTATAATATTTTGTTATGGGGAGAGATTTCGCCTTGGTGGGCCGGACATTTTTACCATAGACAAAAATGTTTCTTAGAATTTAAAAGTGTTGTTTAATAACCAAAAAAAAATGCATTGGTGTTTGACAAGTGTTTCTTAGAATTTTATATTCAATATGAAAAAAAAATAGTTGTGGGTTTGCCTTTTGAAAGTTATGCGTCGACCCTCAGCCCTTGAAGTACTTCTAACTTGTAAAATTCTAAAGATGTCTTTTTCAAATGACTACAAGATTTCTGATGAAGTAGATATTGATATTTTTTTCTAATATTTTTCAGATTGACCCAGCAAAGTATAAGAGCATCAGTTCTGGTTTTGGAATTTTGCTCAAGGAGCAGGGACTTAAGGGCTTCTTCAGAGGTTGGGTGCCCACTCTGTTTGGTTACAGCGCTCAAGGTGCCTGCAAGTTCGGATTCTATGAGTTCTTTAAGAAGTATTACTCCGACATTGCAGGGCCTGAGTATGCTACCAAGTACAAGACCTTGATATACCTTGCTGGTTCAGCATCTGCTGAAGTGATTGCTGATATTGCCCTCTGCCCCATGGAGGCTGTCAAGGTCCGTGTCCAAACTCAGCCTGGCTTTGCCCGAGGTTTGTCTGATGGGTTGCCAAAGTTTCTCAAGTCTGATGGTGTTTCTGGGTATGTTTTTTTTTTCCCTTGTTAATGCCATATTTGGATTTGTGATTTGGGGAGTCATTATTTTTCATTAATTTTGGTTTTCACATAATATGTCTTAGATGTTTTGCAGGTTGTACAAAGGAATTGTTCCTCTTTGGGGACGCCAGATTCCATGTAAGCTGAAAACTTGTTCATATGTCTCATCTCATTTTGCAATTTGGTTTGCAATTTGGTTGTTGAAACCACAATTTGTCTATCATTAATGCTCTGATTGGCATAGCCCTTTCATTAGCTATCCCAGTTCGATTTAACTACATTTTGTCTAGCTAGTTGTATATTTGTTGATCTAAAATACATCTATACAATAAGATAGTAAAAATTTGAGAACAAAATTCAGTTAAATAGTGTGATATAGCTAGCGTTATAATGGGGTGAAACAACTTAATTAATTAAGTTGATCATAGTTATAGGTTAACCAAAATCGATTGGTTTACTTATTATATGATGAGGGCGGCTGATTATCAAAATGGGTATTGGCAGATACAATGATGAAATTTGCATCTTTTGAGGCTATTGTAGAAATGATGTACAAGTATGCCATCCCAACACCAAAAGATCAGTGCAGTAAACGTCTGCAGCTCGGAGTGAGCTTTGCCGGTGGATATGTGGCTGGTGTCTTTTGTGCAGTTGTGTCACATCCTGCTGATAATCTGGTTTCTTTTCTCAACAATGCTAAGGGGGGCAAGTGTTGGTGATGTGAGTGAAACTCTCTCCTTTATGCATCCCACAGATATGTATTCTTTCCTATGTTCACCCGCTTTGCCTTTGGTCTGCATATTGCAGGCAGTGAAGAAGATGGGGTTGTGGGGTCTTTTTACCCGTGGCCTTCCCCTTCGTATGGTCATGATTGGAACTCTAACTGGAGCACAGTGGGGTATCTATGATGCTTTCAAAGTTTTTTGTCGGACTGTAAGTTCTTATTCCTGCATTTATGGAATTTATATCAAACATTTTTCATTTTTTCCACTAACATGCTTGAACAATATTTGCTCAGAGAAGTTTCATTTTGGTGCGTTTGTTTCTTTTGGCCATCAAGTAATTGGAGCTTTTTTTTTTTTTGTTTTAGGCCAACTACTGGTGGTGCAGCTCCTCCTGCTGCAAAAGCATAATTTAGAGCTGATGGGTCATTATTATTATTGATGCTGCTGTGACAGCACGAGTTGCTAGTGGCAATATATTTTTTCAGGTGAGGTTTCAGTTTCTGATTGTTCTTATTTTTGCTCTGAGAGGTGATTTTTATTTTATAGTATAGTTTTGTTGGGTGGGTATTTGCTTCAAATAACGTTCACTATTGATGTCTGCAAAGTTTCCACCTGAAGAAATAACGAGAATGGTACAATAAATTTTGTTTCCTGCTCCACTTTATCTCACTATCTAATAGTGCAAAAGCCTTATCATAAGATTAAAAACATAATTAATAAATGAATATTTTTTAACATATTATTTGGTTATATTATATCATACATAACTTTTCTTTTACTTGCAAACTACTTGTCAGCAAAAATTGGTCTAAGATTAGGTTAAATTAAGAGGGTATACAGTGTCGAAGACAATCCTGGCAAAAATATGCTGAGCTTCCTGCAGGTTTCCGAAAGCTAAAGACTGGTAATCTATCTTACTACCTTGCTTTGGTGAGAATCCTCTCCCTGCGTCCGCTCTCACGCAATCAAAAATCTTGAGTGCTTTCAAGTATAATGGCAGATGGATGAAAACCTGCACATTTGGAGAATTTGAAAAGATTCAGGGATGGCTGTGGGATAAAACCAACAGAAGTAGGAGGAACACATGGTGAATGCACTTAGAATTAGAAACTAACAAAATGCATCACAATTAAGCTGAGAAGGAAAGGGCAATAGACAAATGAAACAAACCAAAGTTGTTCTTCAGATCATTAGTTGTGATACCACCAAACATAAGAAAACTATTATATGAAAAGACAAAATTTTCTTGTTAGTGAAGACAGAAGCAATCCTCTGTGTTATGATGCAACATGCGAAACTAATGGCATGCATATTACCCCCAATACGTTGAATTCCTACTTGGAGAGGATGATACTCTACTTACAGAGCCGTCAAGTTTTAAGAACATTTCTGGCATCAAAACCTTATTGATGGTTTGTGGGTAATTGTAAGGAGAAAGTGACTTAAATTTGTATATAATTCCAAAGAATCTCCAAGAACCAATAATATATTCATACAGAAAGCACTTACGGCATCCTTGTGAGTATGTCTACAGGTTCTGTAGATTCCAGACGAAAAGGGAAAATGAAAGGATTTGCTCACCAGGTCTGAAAATGGGGCTTGAGGGAATCCCGCCATTGCTTGAGATACAAAATATCCATCGGTCATCTTGGAAAGGGCACCTTTAGATGATTCTGCAAGATCCATAACTTCATGTTTCAATGCCTGAAAGTCTAGATCCCGAGGTTCTAATAATTCATAAAAGCTGTCATCATGTGGCTTATTAATCCTCCTTGCAATCTTTACTGCTTCCAACAAATCTCCACCATTGTAAACCGCAAGGCTAAACACAGCTACCACCAAAGGATCCCTAGGTTGGTCTGACAATGCTTTGTGGAATGCCAAGATTGCAACCCTAAAAAATCAGACATTTATGGATAAGTGGTTTCAGGTATTTCACGGACGTGGCAATAAGGAAACATGCATTCTTAGTTCACATTTTCTGATAACAATTTATCAGCCTTTATTTGGTCATGTAATTGGTGAAAAAGCAGGAGCAAATATAGGCACTTCATTATTCCTAATCAAGTTCAAATGACAGGAGGAACCTCGTGCACTGATCAAAGAGATTAATAGAACTTGTGGTAAATATATAAAAGAATGAACCAGCACACGAGGCTTTCCACATTGTGGGTTGTGGTAAATAGATAATTAACAAAATTCAGTGCCATGGTTCTAAAAATCGGACTGAGGCGGCGCCTTGAGGCGTGCCTCAGCTGCCTCGCAATGGCTGGCTGTGGCGCCTCGATTCGATTTTGGTGGGGACCGCCTGGCAATGGCTGGCGCCTCGATTCGGGGCGTCGCGAGGCGGATCGACTCGGACACCCCGATCCGACCCGCAAAACAATAGCCAAATAAAAAAAAATTAATATATATATATCAGGATGTTGAAGTCAAGATTTTGACTCCCAACTTCAACTCCCAAACATCTGAAAAAACCAAAAGAAAAGGGGAAAAAAACCCTAACCCTAAAATTATAAAACCCTCTTTATTCTTCAATTTTAGTTTATGTTGAAACTTGATTTTAGTTTAGGTTAGTTTTAATTTTCGTTTCTCTTTCATCCTCGCGTAAGGCAATAACCAAACCCAAATGAATTTATGATATTCATATTTTATAACATCTTACATCAATAAATTAAGCATCATAAATTGAATATATGTCCAAATTCAACAACATTTGGTACATTCTCTCAGTCAGCGTGGGTTTGACATTCGATGCCTATGAATGGAATGCATAGTATATGTATCTTTTAATGTCTAGTATATGTGATCTGTGATCATGTGTTTTATGACATTTTTTTTTTTTTTTTTTGCTGTTGTGTTATAATTTTTTTACTGTGTTTGGATTGAGCCTCGATTGCCTCGAGGCTGTCTGCCTCGCCTCAAACTGGAAATTACGTTGCACCCTTACCGAGTTTCCGAACCTTGTTCAGTACCCACAAAAACAAAACATATCTTCATATTAAGTTTTTATTTTTATTATATTATCCTACATTGACAATTTATCCTACCGAGCTGGTAACTTGACTTTACCAATATGCTGGGATGTTCACTACTAAATCTATAACCTTCTCTAAAATTGCTATATCTCTGGAAGAAAAGTAAGTTGCTTCGAGATTTCCTTGTACATTTGGTGAACCGAAATTCAAGGGTTGGAAGCATTGCAGAGATTTCTTCTACTAAATGCATCTACAAAAATTATCATCTCAAAGGTACATGTTTAGTACATAACAGTCAATTCAGTATGTATATATAAAATTGGAACATGGACTCTAGTCAAAGCTGATCCGTGAAGCTTCATTGTAAGAAAATCTATTAAGTGGAGTTTGTCCTTTGTCTGGTTATATGGTATATGAAAAACTTACACAACTTAAAATAACAATTAGGCACTCGGTAGTTAAATATCTTACCATAAGCTACTGTGGCATGGCCTGTCAGGTGCCAGAAGTTTATCCAGGTTAGAGAACAGTGACTGCAGATGAAAGACCAGGATACTATATCAAATACTTCTCAACAACTGTGCCTTTTGAAATCATACACAAATAAAACATAATACAGAACACGACAAGAAAAATCTAATATAATGGACCAAATAGCATCATATTAAAAGGATACCATAATGTTTTAACCTCGGACACTATCTGCTGAACACAGAGAAAACTTTGAGCTTGTTTTTGTTTGTTTATCAGATCAAAATGCAGGGGTGGGCACAGTTCGATACGGACGTCAAATTGTAGATGTTGGATTGAAAATGGTCAATCCAACGGCCACTTAATGCAGCTATTATTAAAAAAAATAAGGTGGGGCCCAAAAACTTATATAATAACAATAAAATAACATCACTTTCTCGATTTTCTTAAATTGAATTTTAGACATCACCCACTTTTTTCTTCTTGGTTCTTCCAAATTGAATTCAACATCCTCATATTTTCCTTTGAAATCAAAGTATTGAATTCAACAAATGCAGAGCTACAAATTTTCCCAAATTGAACAAACACAGAGGTGGAAATTCGATTTCATCTTCGCCGAGTTCGCCTTCTCTATCAACATCGCAACTTCTCTTTTGGAGGCGGACAGGCGGAGGGAACTGCAAGGAGATGAAAGGGATGGTGACCTTAGGGTCAGGTTCAATGGAAGAGTTGGAGAAGCAATTAGAAGCTGAGATGAAACCAGAAGTGGAATGGAAAATTTAAGAGGGCACTGCAATGAGAGGAGAAGGAACCGATCCAAATTCAACCCAAACAGCCGAAACTCAACACCCAAATACCCGTTAACATATTTGTAGATTTTCACTCAAACATCCCACATACATATGAAATTTGAGGTATTTGAGTAAAAAAATTCACTCGTGATTTGGATTTTTAGTGTTGGCTGGGTAACGTTGGAGCAAGACTTTGCGAATTTTGATTTTCAGGATGTGATTCATGTTGGTGAGGAAATTGATTGGGCAACTTGGAGTGGAATTGAGAATTGAAGAAGTTCTTTGGTTTGCTTCTGAATTAAATAATTTCTATGGGCCCCACAAATATTTTAATTTTTTTTTAATATGTTGAAAGTGTTTGGCCGTTGGATCCAAAATGTTGGATCCAACGGCTATTTGAGGACACCCGCGACTTAAACAATTTGCGGGCGTTCTCAATAGATCCTCCTCTCTCTATATATATATTACAATTATTCAGTTTTTTAAAAAAATAAATGTTCGGTCTTTCTCTTTTTAAAAAAAATTGTAATTATTTTTAATTGTTGGTTCAGTTATGTTAATACGGTTAATTCAGTTTTGAAAAAATAATTATTATAAATTAAAATTAAAAAATTAGTAGCATTCATTTAATCTAACATTTATTCAAAAAAAAAATTACATTATAACTCTTCTAATCATCAATAACTACACAAATAAAAGTTTTTATCATAAGATACAATTATCATTTGAATTATTTAAAATGTAAAAGAAATATAATATATAAAATCATAACCGAAACAAAAAAATTACACACTCTTCATGCAATTAATCATAACCAAACACTAAATAAATTTAATAATGTAACAAATATAATATATAAAATAATAACATAACATGATTAGACTTAAAAAATTCAATAAATCAAATTATTCAATTAATTCGGTTCTGTTCGTTTTTTTGTTAAAATCAAAGAATTCTTTTTTAAATTAAAAAATTTGTAATTTCGGTTTAGTTTTTTTCCGTTTTAGTTATTTTTTTGTACACGGCTATCAAAATGTTTGCTATGAAGTAGGTCTCTAAGATGTATTTCTACATAAAAGCAGGTCCACGAAGCTTCAAAACTCAGGCAAATACCATAAGCTTCATCTTAAGCAGCCCTAACTGTAAATCACTATGGCTTGAGTTTTTCAAAACATTCTAAAAAAGCATAAACAAGGATAGAAAAGAAGATGTCCTAAAATTACCAAAAGCATGTTAGATCTCTTGTCACGTCTCCGGAAACCACGGTGGACAAGATATGCGGCCTGTAAGATGAAACTATATCAATCCTAAGCAGTAAGCACTGTAACTAACAAATAAGCAAACAGATTTCGATTATCAAATCCACACCTGAATAGGTAGAAGTATTTCCAGGAGTCCAAATTTCCATAATAACCTGAGAGAAGCTTCAGCAGAACCATAAGCTAACATGTAGTTCATTTCCATTAGAAGCCTTCCCTGAGACATTTGTAATAGTATATGAGCAAATCAGAAAGATTTTAATGCTGGTCAAATACATGGATAATTGTAAATCATCAGGAAAGAGTTGTTTAAATACCCTATCAAGTCTCAATATTGATGAAGATAGATGTTTGACAAAATAAGAAGTTTCCCTCGAAAACCGGAATCCTAACCGAGCAGCGATTCTTATTGCACGTAGAATGCGAGCTGAAAAGAACATGGAGTCAGTTTTTTCTTGGTATTAGTGCGAAAAGATGAAATGTTAGATTAGATATGTGTGCCTGTGGTGTGAATCTTGCAAGGTATAAACTAATTTCAGTAACACTGCAAACAAAAACTCACCACAATCCTCCTGAAAAGAGGCACTCGGAGGAATCACAGTTCGCACCTATGACCGCATAAGATAAAGTGAGGACAACGTACGTCACTAAAAAATACTTAAAAAAAAACTCTTACGAAATACATTCACACTTTAGCTTTCCGAATATCTTCAATTCCTCCCATGTAGTCATACACAATTTTTGCATATGGATCAAACATCAAGCTGCAAAACAAAGAAGTATATCAAAGATTGCATACCCTACTAAAATTGCAATATATCAGTGAAATCAGAATAGATCCAGAGCCATCCTACTCTAAAAATTTGGAACAAATAACTTCAAGATCAAAGGGTCATATAAAGAACCCGTTAATTGTTAAGTCCCGCTGCAAACAATTCCTCCACCGAATAAAATCCTGCTCATCACAGCCAATAGGTCTTTCAAATTCATATCTCAAGTCCCTACCGAACCTCCGTCCACTTGTGCTAAAACTTGAAACCTAATTTGTAAAAACATTAAAATTATTTTTTAATAAAATGGAACAATCCAAACTCTTGACATATTTGACTTTCTCTATCAGCCTTCGAAGGGCAAAAATAAAAAAAGTAACTAATTAATTAAATTTCTCAAGTCTATATGAAAATTAAAGAACATATTTAAACATGAAAAGGCAACAAACCTCCACAATGGTATCTTCGAAGTGGACATGACAAATAGGAAAACGTTTGCCGACTATTTCACACCGCGAAAATGTCCTCAACACCTGCGAATCAGGAGGAGTTCATTATGGTATTTTGGAGGGAAAATGGAAAGTCCTTTTATGAAGGAGCACAGAAGAAAGATGTTGACAGTTATAGAAAAACTTCTTCAAATTAATACGCATGTAGAAATTATCACAATAGCAAATTGCGGGAGGATCTTCCCAGACACCATGATGTCAGGTAGAACTCTAATCATGATGGTTTATTACCAGGATCAAATTTATTTTCTTGACTAGTCATACAAAATCAACCGAACTGACGAACTGTGCATACAAACAAAAGCTTTTTTTGAGTAATCTAGAAAAAAAAAATAGTCTTAATAACAATTTTAAATTAAACTCCTAATGAACATCAACATTGCAAGGAAGGAGTTTTAAAATATGCCTTCAAGGGCGATAGATGAAGCAGGGTGTTTTGGTAGTTCAACCTACCCAAGCGCTACCTTTGAACAGTCAAAGAGCGGTTGACTAGTCAAACATGCAGAATTTTATAAAATATATAAAGAGTTATAATTTAAAATAACTATAGCAACTCCGGCCCAAGCACCGCTTAGACGGCGACTTTAACAGCATAGTAAAAAATATCCGGTTATCAAATTATATTTCTAATTAGTGGCCCAAAACTCATATTGCATATATTATACATGGATACCCCATAATAGAACATAATGTTGTAAGAATCATAATATTTTTATACAAACTGTAACATCATCATCTTCCTAGAATCGTAGTAAGTAGGAACTAAGAGTAACCTCTTTAAGTTCAGCTGAAGTTATTATGTCAAAATCTTTTGGTATTCGCTTCATCATAAGGTCCCGTACACAGCCTCCAACGAGGTAAACTTCAAATCCTACAAGGGGAAAGAAAATAGAAATAAACAAAAAGTCTTGATATCGGACACCACAATGCTAGAACAGAATATTCTATCAAAAAAAGAGTTGATAAATATATAATTGACCAAGCAATCTGTATTCCTATAGCATTGAATAACATATCAAATTCACAAAATTTAATGCTAAACACTGGTGGATGGCACCATGACAGGCTCAGAGGCCATTAGCTACTCATCAGCAACCTCTAATGAGAGTTCAGAGGTCACCTACTCACCTAAATCATATCAAGCAGATTGCATGATGACACAGCAGCAGGGTAAAACATTCTAGTTTTCAAAGGGCACAGGCATGGGAGTCTTCTTGATAAAGTCATAAAACTACAAACTCCAACATAGCTAATCCATTGCAGGTTTACGCTACAGGATCATTTTCTTAGTATATATCCATCCCATCAACAACCAATCAGCACCCAGATCATTTTTGAAAAACTTTGACTAGAACAGATGAAAAAAAAATTCACCTTTTAAAAAAAATTCAATATAAATTACATTCATTTAGAAGTATGAAAGAGCAATACACACCAATATAAATTACATTCATTTAAAAGAATGAAAGCACAATACACACCTTTCTTCTTGAGCCCATTAAGAACCTTTATAGTTGGTTTATCGATCATGGAAGTACTAATTCCAAGGTCTTTGGCATTCAATTTTTTCCACTCCGGTTTCTTTGTATCCATCTCGCCCACTTCAACCCCATAAAAAAAATTAAATAATTAAACATTTAAAAGCCATAAAATACAAGTTAATAAATAAAGTAAAAAACTTTACTTGCCTTTTCCATGAGAAGTATCAGAATAATTAGTGTTGTATTTAATTAGATCCTCTGGATCATCAAGCCTCTCAATTGCCGCCGCAGAGCCGAACCGAACCTGTAAATAAATTAATCCGATGAATCAAACAGGGAACAGTGTTTGAATACAGACACGTGTTAAATACCTTCCGAATGCAGTGAAAGAGAGAAGCTCGAAGTGATAATTGGGGTTTACAGAAGAAAGCGAAGCCCGAAATCGCCATGTGAAGATAAGCTTAAACCCCGTTGAGTGACAATTAGGGTTTAAGGAAAAGTCTTCAAAATAGCCAAAAAGGTTTTCGGCCGCCAAAAAAGCAATGGTCCACGTGGCTCTATATCTGGAGTAAACAGCAAGGCCCCACGGGGTTTGGGTCGTTTCGTGCTGGTGTCAGGCACATTATTGGGGCTTCGGCCCAAAACGGCTTAAGGCCCAATATAGAAAAGGCCCTCTTGCAGAGCCCATATTGTGCTGCTACAAACAATAAGTAACGAGTCAATTCCAAAGTTTTTTTGTTTTTTGTTTTTATTTATTAATTTTTGACATTGTTATATAATTATATAAGATCTGAAATCTACTTATATAAAAAGATATAAATACAGATATAACACATACTAAAATTTGTCAATTTGTATTGCAATCCTACATAAGGTTATTTATATATATAGCACATGATGCCGAGTGCCGACGGCCTTTTGACCGACATTGATGTTGAAGTCCCACCAAATATTAATATAAATAAAATTGCAAGCTTCTAAGTCAAGATTTGAACTTCATTGTACGATAATTAAAACCCTAACACATCTATCCAAATTAGTGAACCATAACATGACTTCAGTGGTCGTATCATGTAACCCTTCAGTGGGGTCCAAAGCCGACTATTTGGAGATATGATCAATGCATGCAAAAAGATTTCAAAATCTTTTTGTTATTTCACATCAGTTACAAATCAATACAAAATTTCTATTTGTTGGTTATATAGAAAGTGAGGTTGACACTTTTTCTGGGTTTTGGCACTTAGCCCCCTTTGGTTTTTAATTTTCATAATATTTACTTTATTTATTTTACATCAAACTTTTAATAAAACAAGTGGTGTCTTGTGACAGGGATCGATTATTATTATTATTATTATTTAAATTTTTAAAATTTATGTGTCTCTATTAATAAAGACTCTTTGTTTTTGTTTGTTCTGGACTCTAGCGGGCCCTACCAGCATTGTTCCATAACTTCAATGTGGGATATCTCCCCATAACATGACGCTTATATTATAAAATCTACAAGACTCCGAGTAAGTGATCTGTCTCGTAATCGTAACAATTCGTGGTCAAGTTCACTTCCTCTTACAGTTGGTGAAATTGATTTGTTGTAATTTTTCTGGATGATCGATATCTATTTGGTAATTTGGGATAATATATTATGTATATAGGAGTCTTTATCAACTTGTATAAAAATATGTCCGATTCATTTAAAGTTATTATATTGTTTTTTTTTCAGGGATTATCTAGAAACGTGTTTTGATATTTGTAGCAGCATTCTTGCTATTTTTTTAAAGCAAATTTATTAAGTCATGCAAGATTTTTGAAGCAAATATTGTGGGTGCGGAGGCAGTCTTATACACAGTCTACACATGTAGTTTGCTG